>MJUT01036593.1:780773-791588 GCA_002080005.1 Gigantidas platifrons | reverse complement strand
ACCATATATCCATTTCATTTAAATCATGAGCAATGACATTTTTCAACTGCATTGTGTCCTTATTTGAATGACCAAACGAAGTGTCATCAGCAAATAGTCTGCTCAGTGATATAAGTTTGTCAGCAATATCATTAATATATATAATAAATAAGAGAGGCCAAGGACTGAGCCTTGTGGAACCCCTGCTGATATTTCACAATATGCTGAAGAATTGTTTTTAATAACAACCTTTTGTCGTCTAGCTTTTGAATAACTATTAAACCAATTAATTAAATTTCCAGTTATCCCATATGCTTTCATTTTATGAAAAAGGCCTCGGTGCCAAACTTTATCAAATGCCTTAGAAAAGTCACAAAATACAAAACAATTTGCTGCCTTATTCTCCAATGAATTTAAAATGCTATTATAAATTTCTAATAACTGATGTACTGTTGAATGCTTAGGGAGAAAACCGGATTGATATTCATATATAAGCTTATTTTGGTGGAGATAGTTATAAACATGTTTGTATATAATTCTCTCCATTATTTTCCCAACACAACTTATAAGTGATATGGGTCTGTAATTAGACGGCAATGAAGAATCCCCCTTTTTAAATATTGCAATAACATGAGCTAGTTTCCAGTTCGTCGGATATTTACTTTGTTGGAGTGATTTATTAAATATTATTTGCAAAGACAATGCTATATTATTTGGACAGAGTTTTAAAATGTTATGGCTAATGAAATCAGGCCCCGATGCCTTATTTGGATGAAGAATTCGAATTATGTCAGAAATTTCTTGGACACTTACATTAATATCAGATATTTTATTATTTGTTTTCGATTCGATATCGGGGAGGGTCGCATTTGCTTCATCCAATTTAGATATAAAACTAAAGTATTTGTTTAATAAAACACATTTTTCCTCGTCATCATAAGCGAACTCTTCTAAATTTGTATGATTAATTATGTTTTGAAGAGGGGGGAAATTACCAGATCCTTTATTTGACTTTAAAAACATTTTCATAATTTTCCAATAAGTTTTATTATTTGATGCATTTTCAAGAATAATGTTATCAAAGTTGATTTCAAAATTTTCTTTTGCAATCTTTTTTTAAATTATTTACCCTATTTCGCTGCTTTTTGTCCCCCGCCTCCCAAGCGGAGCGGGGGATATAAAAATGCCGGGCGTCCGTCCGGATATATTGTAAGCGCTCTCAGATTTGTATTTGTTGACCAATTGATTTCGAACTTACACACAGGCATTATATTAAGAATCTCTAGCTTAAGTTCGAAACTGGGCAAAATTCGAAAATAAAATTCTTGTAAAATCATGTTTTTTTTTTTTTATAGAAAAAGTACATATTTTGAGAATTACATTGTAAGCGCTCTCAGATTTGTATTTGTTGCAACCAATTGATTTCAAACTTACACACAGGCATTATATTAAGAATCTCTAGCTTAAGTTCGAAACTGGGCAAAATTCGAAAATAAAATTCTTGTAAAATCATGTTGTTTTTTTTTTATAGAAAAGTACATATTTTGAGAATTACACATTTCTCTGAAACTACAAAAGATAGGAACTTAATATTTGGTATGGGTGGAGATGCCAATATGAAGTTGAGGATGCAACATTCCCCCTCCCCCAGCTCAGCCCCACCCCCTGGGGAATCTGTATAAACAAATGTGGCCGAAATCCCCACCCTAAACCATATATATTTATGATCAGGGTCACTAGGCAAATCAAATTCCTTATAGCTAAGGCCCCAGGGGTCATACCCCACCCCCTACCTGAATGTAAACTTTTTAATGGTTGAGATCCCCACCCCTAAACCATATATATGTATGATCAGGGTGACTAGGCAAATTAGATGCCTTATAGCTCAGGCCCCAGGGGTCATACCTCACCCCCTACCTGAAGTGAACTGTTTAATGGTTGAGATCCCCACCTCTAAGCCATATATATTTATGATCAGGGTGACTAGGCAAATTAAATGCCTTATATCTCAGGCCCTGGGGGTCATACCCCACCCCCTACCTTAGGTGAACTTTTTAATGGTTGAGATCCCCACCCCTAAACCATATATATTTATGATCAGGGCGACTAAGCAAATTAAATGCCTTATAGCTAAGGCCTCCAGGGGTCATACCCCACCCCCTACCTGAAGTGAACTTTTTAATGGTCGAGATCCCCACCCCTAAACCAAGATTATCTAAGATATCTCCAAGAAATGGGGGGGGGGGTAAAATCATTTTTAAGAGAGAATTGATTTGAAATTAGTGACTTATTTTCGTCTTTATTGATATTTACAATAATTAAAACAATTTTAAGTACATTTTTTTTACTGTTTATAAGTTTTACAAGAATCTTGTAAAATGAGCGTTGACAGAGATGTTGTGTAGCGTAGCAGGAACGACAACTCTGGATAGAGAATGATTGATCCGATGATGATGATGTTCGCTTTCTACTAGGCCAACATGCCTACTTGGATTTTAATATTGCTAGCTCACTGAAACAACAGTCCATAGGTAAACATGTCGCTCCACACGGAAACATTATTCTGACTTAGAGCCAATCGGTCTTTGTACATTATTCTGACTTAGAGCCAATCGGTCTTTGTACATTATTCTGACTTAGAGCCAATCGGTCTTTGTGCCCACTCTTTAATGTTGCATGCTTAGCGGAAAAGCAACAAAAACAATTTTATAACGATATTGACTGGAAAACATTATCTACCAGATTACAGCACGGTAATCATTACACAACGGATTGGTTACTGTTCATTCTAAGAATTAAAATAAACGACAAGAAAGAAATATTGCAAATGACTTATTTTCACAGCAAGTTATATAATGTTTTTTTTTTTGCTATCATTCTAATAATGCTGTTGTCTGTGATTTAGTTATACATAAATCTGAAATAGATATTTCAGTGAAACCTATGTTTGTATCAAGTTGAGGAATACTTATTTGTGAGATTTGTTTATCACAAGTCAAACACTAAAATCGATTTTTCTTTTTTGTTCTTGAATAAACACACCACCGATTACATTATTAATCGCCACATACAAACGGACGATCGTATGTAAGACATTCTGGCAGCTACAAAGATATCGGGTTATTGATAATTACGTCGGCCCATACAAACATGAAATCAGGAGCCATATATATAAAAGGATGTTAAAGACTTGCCACCAATGTAGAAAGAATGTAGTAGTACAATATTAAACATAAACATACCGTTAATCCTGATAATCTCATTGCTTCAGTCACAATTAATATCTTAAATCATATTTGTTTTGAACACATTTAACTGAAATATACAACATTACGATGGAAATGATAGATGAATACAGATACAATAGAGGCACCCCGGAGGGGCTTTCGAGTACATGTGACTACTAGTAGAAGACAACTTCCTTATAATATTAACTTGTAATGAATTGTGCTGGAGGCTGATTTTTTTATTCGGTGTTACTATTTCCAATATTTTTTGTTGTATATGATTTCGACATAATTTTGATGTATATAAATAATTTCGGTTTTCAGAATGCCAAGTTCTTTACGCTTAAAATACATCGCGGAAATAGTCAATTGCATGATACGGTCACTACTTTGCTGCATCCCGCAACGAATATTCCTACGAGGCCATAGAAACTAAAAAGAAAGAGATCGACTAAAAATAGTTTATCGGAAGTCTAAAAAATTAATTGATTCATATGAGAAAAATAAAACCAGACGTTAAAGCAAAAAACAAAACAACGATGGGAAGCTGAATCAGAAATGTCCAGCAAGTGAAAGTTGAATGGAAGGAAATGCAGACTGTCGCTAAAAGTGACTCCTGCAAATTTACAAAAGAATCATAAGAAGACTGGTGGTGAAACACCTCCTAAAGCTCATCCTGAGCATTCAGTAAAACATATCTGCTGAAAGACACTCACATATTTTTCTGGTATAAATTGAGGGATTGGAACAAATCCATTGTTGAAAGGTTTCTGAATTGTGGCTGCGAAAAACTCAAACTTTTTTAGGAGACAACTTTATTTATTTAATTTTAACATTTAAATTTTAAATATACATTCAAGGTTGCACACAGCCTGTGCATTAATTTGCATAACCTTTTCTGTGTACAAAGTTGTGTTAATTTTCATAGGGATCCTCAATACAAATGTATTTGACATCTAAGCAAATAATCACCAATGAGGCATGACGATTGGAATAAAAGCCTTCATCTTCTGTCTAATTTCATCTTCATGTGATCGCAAAGAGATGTATTTACTTTTCCTGTGACATAGTGTCTCCGTAACATCGTGACATACTACAGGTGTTACATCCTAATTTTTCCCCCATACTAGAATTTCCCCCCTGAAAAATGGGTATATACTCAAATTTCCCCCCGGAAACCAGATTTTCTCCCGGGGAAAAATTGGTATATACACAGTTTTCCCCGCACGGAAAATCTGGTATGCGTATACACATACTAACTTTTCCCCCATACTGGTTTTTCCCCCTTATGAAGTTAAAGTTTTACAGCATCAACATGCATCTGATCATTAATTTCTCGATTCCTTACATTTTAATTATACATAAATGGAGTTTTAATATCAGTAATAAGACTATATATGCTGAATTAATCGAATCGCTTTATTCAAATCGAAGCTGAATTTCATTCGAATGCAGCGTTACACTTATTCCTGGAACAAATTTAATAATGATGAATCGAATCGCAATTGAAATCTATTATCGATTTTGTGATGTGCAATTAATTATCAGTCAATGCCCATTATTTTTTACATTTATGTAAACTAGGGACAACGCTACACTGGATACATTCTCATATCTTGGAGCCTTGTCTAGCGTCCATTTCGCTGTTCAAAGTATACGTCATTGCCTGAGGCTAACGCTAGCCTTCCTTGGGACAGGGATCATATATTTGGTCCCAGTTGGGGTCAGTATTTTATCACCGTTCATTAAAGACCCATTGATTTACCTAGGTAGTGCCACACTCTATGATCTAATGTTTGTCTCTGACACATTCCCCGTTTCGCTTCTCGATTCTATCGAGGTCAGTGCTAGAAATATTATCCCAGCTTCAATGGTTTGTGTATATTGTTAATGTGTTATAACTATATGCTCTTCTATTCTATGTGCCAATATCAACAAATACAGATAACACAGATAAACAAACTTTATAAGACGAAATTACGGACATGGTTCCTACATGGACATGAAGTGGCACACATGAGGGTATAACCCCTTTTTCGTATGCGGGATTCAGACCCTTTTTAAATCGTACTCAGGATTTTTAGAGGTGCATCCTGGATGCAAGTAGCTTCATATATTGGACTTGGACGCAGAATTTGAAAACACACTGGACTCGAACCCATTTTCAACATGTATGCGGGATTCTCTGTCTTTTTCAAAGTGTACTCTGGACTTAAGGGGGGGGGATTATACCCCCACACGTTGTCTGCTTATATACATGTAACCCACTCATATTTAATGTCAAAGTCCCGATAAACAAGAAGTATGTGTACTCATTGTACTAATCTCAGGCACAAATATATCTAAAACGTACGACTGACCTAAATGCATTAGCAGTTGCAGACCAAATACAGACAAAAAATGGAAGCATATTTATTTACGACAGAAATTTTTAGAAGGGTTGAATGACTTACGGATGAATAAGACGATTCCAGTGTACCACCACTCTACCATTTGGATATAATGGGTTGGACGTTTTCCGTCAACTCCTCATTTCTTTGTCATTTGGAACTAATATTTTTGTCCAGTTTAGTTTTATGTTCAGTGTATTTTTATTCCACGTGGCTATATGTGTTAAGAAGAGTTGTGGTCCAACAAAACATGTTTAGCCCCGCCACAATTTCTGCGCCTGTCCCAAGTCAGGACGCTCTAGCCTATGTGAATCATGCGTGTGTGTGTGGTTTTTTGTTTTTTGTTTTTTGTGTTTAAATTTGGTTTATTCAATGTATCAGAACTTATCCTGGCGTCGAATTCGCTGAACTGGTATATATAATTGTTAGAGGCCAGCTGGAGCCCGCATGAGGGTGCGTGGTTTTTCTCGCCTTTGAAGCCCCATGGGTGGCCATAATTGGCATTGACTTCGCATGATTAACTGTAATAGGGGTACCATTTACCATGCAAGTGAATGTACAAAGCTAAATCCTAAAACAGTAAAATTAATAAAAAAACGGACTGAGAAACTATATGTATATACGAGCTCATGTATATAGTAAGTATTCAATCTAGGGGGAACATCTAGTATGGATTCGGTATAGGGGGAAATCCTATTATATACTCACTTTTCCTACCTTCATTTCAGGGGGGAAAAATCACTGGGAAAATCTAGTATACCCAATTTTCCGAGGGGAAAACTGAGTAGGGGGGAAATCTAGTATGTGACACTGGAAAAAAACACTGGCTTATAGCTATCGACAATATTTACAATAAATACCATGTGACTGTCGCTTCTATAAAATCTAAGGTACTGGACCACTTGCGGTGCTACGTATAAAATCTTATCACAGGAATACTAAGATTTATTTTCATCTGATAAGTGAATTAGGAAATAATCTGATTTCTATTCAATTCAGTTTACCAAAATTTTATTGATCTATCATTTTTGTATTATTATGCTCTGAACCTCATCCTTCTCATTGAATTAACGTGACAACAATTGTTCTGAGTGCATGCATGTTATGACATATGATATTTATATGTATATCGGCCTTGTGTGACTAGATAATGATAATGAAATTTAATATCAGTCTGATCGTTATGTTGTCAACATATGTAGAGTAACAGATTTCCATTGTCCCTATTAATGATAGGTAAGTTTATTATTATCTTGATTTCTAAGTACATGTATATATATATATATTATATATTATAAAAATTAGAATTAAAACAGAATTCTGGAACTTCAATCACATTTTATATATATATTATATACATATGTAATACTATTAGAATTTGCAAGTATTGAGATGCCCTCTCTCCTGTCTCTTTCTATTATTAATAAAACTGTAGATATCTAAGTTATTGCGCTCGTACGTTTCTTGAATAACATTCATCAGATACGCTCATAGTGAAAAGATTGATTGATTGATTTGATTTGTGGTGTTTAATGCCACTTTCAACAGGTGGAAAGATTGGAAAACCAAACAACACAAAAGTCTTTGGGAGCAGGACAAGCAATGGATCTAAAGCATAGCCAATATTTGTTTTACATTAACTTAAACCTTTGAAGATCTTACTCTAAGTACACGTCATTATGGTGTAAAAATCCGAATTAATTTCTTTAAGATTTTCTACTAATTTATTTGTTTTGGCCTACATCGCCATTTTGTCTGAAAATTAATCTTTCCAACATAATATATTTTCTGAAATGTACATGATTCATCTGTTTTCTGTCAGAATATCATAGGATGCTTAAATTCTTGCAGTGAAATGTCAGACTCCAGGATAACCCTCTACTCTAAAACATACGACCATCATTTCGTGAAATTCAGGTTTTATAGGTCATGCATCAAGCCCTCCACAGAGTATTAAAAACGCAATCAAATTTGGGCTCAATATATATATATATTCACTTTCAAGTACCAATTTTATGTATGGGTTAGGGGTTAAGCTTATCATAAGTTATGGCGTTAACGCCACTTTCAACAATATTCCAGTTACATCGTGGCTTCAGGTTTATTGGTGGATGAAATCGGAGTACCCGGAGAAAATAGCCGACCTGTCCCAAGTCAGCTGACAAACTTTACCATATAATGTTTTATCGAGTACACCTCACCAAGTACGGGATTCGAATTCACAACTTTAGTGTTTTTAAATAATTAATGATGTGGGTACAAAAGTGAAAATAGGATGTACAAAGACTGTGTCATTCATAATACAACGGGTAGTGATTTATGTCATACTACACCAACGAAATAATTGTACAACATGAAAGATAACATCATGGAATAATTCAACTATGCATATGTTTTGTGATCAGGGGTGCGTTTAACATCGTAGCTGCTAGGTTGAGCTACGCAGAAAAATCAAATTTAAAGAAAAGCTAGCCTAGCCGCTACATAGCTCTAGCTAGCTTAAAAACTGTCTGCTAGCTTTTGAATCCAAGATGGCGGCTAAAACTAAATTTAATTTCGTAAGGTAAAAATAGTGGCATTGCAGGAAGTGCCAACGCTTTTAATACGGATGATAATTTATTAAGGTAACTAGACAAATACGATTAGCTAAAATGTTCCAAGAAATTATTCTATATGATTGGCGCAATATTTGTTAGCACTGCCAGGGGCGTAGCTCCCTATACGCAAAAACGCAATTGCGTACACATAAAAAAATCAGCTAAAAACGAAATATGCGTTTTTTGATGAAATCAAACTTTAAAAGTAAGATGACGTTCCATTTTTTTGGTTTTAAATGATTTCTAAACCAGATTGAAAATGATCCGATTCCAGATCTGGAATGTCTAGATTACGCACCGGAATTTCGTGATCATCCCAGAACGTTCTTCGCTTTACTTTCTTAAAGTTTTTAAGTCTTTATTGCAATATCAATATTGGTCATTGTGTATAACTTGGCGTCCGTCTGTTCTAAGCAATGAAAGTAGAAATGAAAGTTAGTGAATTTGAAAGAAAAACGTCTAGTATATATCAAAGCATCACAGGTCGTCATTAGCGGCAAAAGAAATAAGTTTTACCAATGTATTTACACCTGTCCGTCTGAACATCCTCATCTACATACAGCAGACAGTGATTCCGAAGGTCTGTCTGATAGTCTGACAAATCAAGGCGCCATTCTTTTAAGATTTCATATGAATTTTCTAAATCGAAATTTTTTAATCAAGTCATTGCAATTTAAGGGTTCATTTCATGTGCAGTGAATTCATACAATGAATGAAGGTTAATCCAGAAAAGCGCTTCACACGCAGTTAAAATTTAGCATTTTGAATGCACTTTGTGTAGGATGTGGGTTGCTGTGTTCTCGACATATATCCCATATTCTTTCTTTGAAAAAAGTCATCATCTTCCATAGTGATTGTGGCTGTATTCATTGTGCAGTCCTTCAGACAAAGGAGGAATCTACATAACAACAACAAGGGGTCATTTTCGCCTTCCCAATCCCTACATATTAACCGACCAGTGAAAACCAAACACATAAAAAGCAGGGGTGTGGAAGAAAATTTTGAGAGGGGGCCATTTGCAGCATTTTTGAAGAAATTCAATATCTCAAGGGGCCATTCTTTAAAATTTCATAAAAAAATTCAAATCAAAAGGAGATATTTTCAGTCTCAAAGGGAAATTGGCCCATGGCCCCTTGCCTTCCCAATCCCTGAAAAAGATATCGGACCCTTCTTCGTGGCTAGAGGGATAAATATTTTGTCAGAAAATTAAATATGTTGAGTTGTGACATGCAAGAAATTTAAAGACCAGTGCGTCATTCATTTTCAACTGTTCATCCAAGAAGGATCATTTTCACAAACTTGAGTAAAGATCTAATGATATCACCACTTCAACATTTTAATTTAAGTATGTTGTCTAGATAACGAATTATATGTCTTATCCTCAATACGTGTTTTCTATATCCATCTCCGGCACATACGACCTGACCATAAAACACAGATAGTGAACTGTAGGCAGAACAAAACACACTCACGCAAACAGGTTCTGAAGTATGTAAATCTGGTAAAATCCAGGAGCTTCCGAGGGGCTTCGCCCCCTGGACCCCCTACCATGGCTTTGCCTTGGACCCACTGGGGGCCTTGAGCTTCCTCTGACCCTTCGCCGAAATTATGCGTATACTTCGATTTGTTCTAGCTACACCCCTGACTGCTACGTAACTAATCGTTCAATAACGTCATGGCTATTGTACCTAGCAGCTAGACTAGCAGCTACGATGTTGAACGCACTCCAGGCATATCCTTTCTGTACGTCTTTCACATGAGCGAAGATAATTTAACATTCATTAGCACAAAGATTTCTGACTTCTGTGACATCACGACATCACGGGATGTTGTTATTTTGTAGGACATTTCATTGAATGAACATTGCTAGACAGGAAAGGCCGTCGTGGATGTGATAGCCAATCTATATAGTTAGTGTATTTTCCCACTAACGTTGTGAGTTCAATTCTAGTCCGTGGTGATGATGAAGTGTACTTAATACAACTTTACATAATAAAGGTTGTCAAAGACTTGCTGCATATCGATGGGTTTATCCCGTATATATCTGTCACCAATAAACCCGACTACTACGATATACTATTGAAAGTAGCGTGCAGCACTCATAGCCATATTTCTTGACACCTGAACAGGATACGTTTTTCTTCAAATGAAATTTGAATTAACGTCATATGGGTGGATATTTAGAAAATATTTTAGACACCCAAGCGTCTAGCGAAAACGAAAGTAAGCGAATTTACCGAAATGTAACCAGTCAAGATATATCTTTACATTGTTACCATGACTTATCGGTAATTTATGGTTAAGGCAATTGGATGTATAGAAAGGAGAATCAAAAGAAAAACTATAGGTCGTGTAACAAGAATCTTTCATCATAGCGGGGGTTCGCATACTAATGGTAACGGCACTATCTGTATAAAATACTAGACACAAAAATATATTGAAGTGTTTATATATGACTACTCGTGCCATATCAATCAATCAATCAATCAATCAATCAATCAATCAATCAATCAATCAATCAATCAATCAATCAATCAATCAATCAATCAATCAATCAATCAATCAATCAATCAATCAATCAATCAATCAATCAATCAATCAATCAATCAATCAATCAATCAA
>MJUT01036593.1:769164-779930 GCA_002080005.1 Gigantidas platifrons | reverse complement strand
TATTGTAATGTGAAGTGTTCATAAGGGTGATAGGATGACACTATTGTATTGTACAGAGTCCATCGTGGTAAAATATATGTCGCTTTAATGTGAGATGTTTGTAGTTTGTATTGATATGCTGGCATTGTTGTAATGTGACAGGGTTCATCATGGTGAATATGTTGCCATTATTGTAATGTGATGTGTTCATAAAGGTGGAATGCTGGCACTATTGTAATGTGAAGTGTTGATAAGGGTAATATGCTGACACTGTTGTAATGTGAAGTTTTCATCAGGGTAATATGCTGCACTATTGTAATATGAAGTGTTGATAAAGGGTAACATACTGGCATTATGATAATGTGAAGTTCTCATAACCGTAATATGCTGTCTATTGATATGTGAAGGGCCCATCGTGGTAATATGCTGGCATCAGTGTAATGTGAAATGTTCATAAAGGTGATATGATAGCAATATTGTAATGTCTGTCTTCTACTGTCAGAAATGTAAAACTGTTAAATAATGTCGTAGTTTGTATATGTATATGTACATAAATATGTGTCATTGTCAAGATTCAGAATAAAAGACTATTTATATTGTATTCATTGTTTAATATCAGCAGAAAACCAAAATACACACACAGTCACATGGCCGGCTCATTCTATTATCTTGCAATATACAATGTAGATCCGTCAAGCAATCATTTATTATTCATTCGTCAATTCATTCAATATTTATTAATCATGGCTGATAAGAGTTGTCATTATCATCCGTTATTATTAAACCAATCAAAGTCGTTCCGGTTAATGTAATGTTATGGAATTTAATAAGATCAAAGTAAATAAAAGAATTCCGAAGTCAGAAAATATATTGTGTCTACAATTTGAGATTATATGTATTTTTTCTGTCATTTGTTTGGCAATGAATTATTAGTATCAACATTGAGTGAGTGAATAACGCCAATTCAGCAATTGTTCAGCTATATCATGTCGAGAACAAGTTAATTTTCAATGAGATTATAAGGTCCTTGCACTAAATGATTCTAGGTTTGATGATTTCGTTGATCGCATCTATCCCATTGAGCTTGAAATAAAGGATACAACACATACAGATAGGTCTGCTTCATACCTTGACCTACACCTCGAAATTGACAGTGAAGGTTAAGAACGAAACTTTACGACAAAAGAGATGATTTCAATTTTCCCATTGTGAACTTTCCGTTTATATGTAGCAACATTCCAGCAGTACCTGCATATGGAATACCTCTCTCTCAGTTGATACGATATTCCAGAGCTTGTGGTTCCTATCATGATTTCCTTGATAGAGTGTTGCTGCTAACTAGGATGCTACTGAACCAAGGGTTCCTCTTAGTTCAGTTGAAGTCATTACTTCGAACGTTTTACAGTCGCCACCATGACCTGGTTGATAGTTATGGAATATCTGTATCACAAATGACCACAGTTATGTATCACTTGTCCATTCGGTTCTTTCCTCATTCATGACTTATCACCGGGTTTGCAACTAAATTAACATGACGGGTGCCACTAGCGGAGCAGGAATTGCATACCCTTCCCGAGCACCTGAGTTCATCCCCAGTTTTAAGTGGGGTTCGTGTTACTAGATCTTTAGTTTTCTGTGTATGTTTTGTGGATCGTTGTTTGTCCTTTTGTACTTTTTCTTTTGGCCATTGTGTTGTCTGTTCTTCGATATACGGATTCTGATTACCCCTTTGGTATCGTCAAACTCTTCTTGTGCTAGACCAGTCTGTACAATTAAAAGCAACTATATTACGCGCATTATCAAATAGTATAGAGTTGTGTACAAAATAGGAAGATGTTGAGGATAATTTGTATTAACATATTTAACGACCGAATCGTGAAACTTGATCAACCGCTTTAAGCATCCACATTTATTCGTCTTAGTGTTTTAACTATCTGCGCCTCATCAAATCATAAATTTAATCTTCATGTTAAGATCGCAAATGCCGTTTTTCTGCGTTTAAGTCAGCAGACGACAACCCCCTCCCAAATTATGCCCCTTTTAGTAAAAATACGACTTGCACAATACGGAAAATAATATGGTCAGAGAAAGTCACGCTGTAGAGAAAATCGGAAGACTGCTTGAACGAGACTACCTATTGTACTTAGCGGGAAGGAGAAGATAACCCCTCCAGAGTATGCTTGAGTTCTTCTATTTCGCGGCTTCATTATTTTTTTGTTTGTTTTGTTTTACAATATGTACTATTTTTGATTGATTGATGATTGATTTTTGGTGCTTAACGCCACTTTCAGCAATATTTCAACTATATCATGGCGACCAGTTTTAGTGGTGGAAGAAGCCGGAGTACCCGGAAAGAAACATCGACCATGGGCAAGCAACTGGTAAACTTTATCACTTGCGGCTGCGAGTCGAGTGCACGTTTTTTTTTGTAATTTACAAAGCCGGGCGCGAACCCACGCCACATTGGGGATAGGCTTGTATGAGTTGTTAGGTAATCCAACTACTTAACATATTGAGCCACCGGACCCCCTGTACTATTTTTGTTTTTGCATCAACTACGAAAAAACATGTATTTATCCAAACTTAATTAGAAATGATTGTGTAAAGCCATTTCCAACAATGTTTCAACTATATTGTAGCAGTTTAACAGTGTGAGGAACCTAGACGAAATCGTCAGACACCATCCTTTATATCCACTTATACATAAAGACAACCACACAGTTAGCTCATAGACATATCCTATGTTTGTAGGATTGTTGATGCAGTGAATACTGATGAATTACTGCTCACATGACGTTGAAAAACAATAAATCAAGTGTAGTTTGTATTGTTGATTCTGGTATTTAGCTCCGTCAATTGTTTGTGGTGGGTGTTATGTAACGTGTGATTGGTCTACATCATCTACATCTACATAATACAATGATCCGTCAATTGTTTGTGGTGGGTGTTATGTAACGTGTGATTGGGCTACATCATCTACATCTACATAATACAATGATCCGTCAATTGTTTGTGGTGGGTGTTATATAACGTGTGATTGGTCTACATCATCTACATCTACAGTGTATGGCCAAAAGCGAGTCATCAAAATGGCAGACAAAAATAAGAAATAAAATGATGATACCCATTTCCTTTATTTTTCCTTAAATTTGAAATAAGCAAGGCGATGAATTTTATATGTGTGTTAAGTAGGGTTAATACGGTAACATTTAATGACGTCATGGTGGACATTGACCTTTCTGTTGATGAAAAATAGTCTGCTGAAACAATGGCCGGAAAACGTAAACAAATGTCAACACCACAGAAAGAGGTTGCTATATCTTTGTTCGAGGATGGAGTTAACCAGCGCCGAATTGCAGAAATATTAGGAGTAGGTCAGTCAGGTGTGTCAAAATGTTTGAAGCGATTCAATCAGCGTGAAAGTTGTGAAAATGAACGACGAAAATGGTCGACCAAGAAAAACTGACGACCGCGGTGACAGGAAGATTTTACGTTGTGTGAAAACGGACAGACGACAAAGTTTGACGGAAATTACGAACAAATTGAACAATGTCTTGCCAAACACGATTTCTTCAAGGACTGTCCATAGACGATTACGATTCCATGGGTTCAGAAGGAGAAAAATTCGTAAGACCCTCACCATTCGGACTGAGAACACACATCGCCGCGTACATTGGTGTAGATCAACACTTTAATTAGACACTGGAAAAGGGTTATATTTAGTGATGAAACACATGTGTGATGGTTGATTCAAACAATCGGCGTGGTTATGTGTGGAGACGCCCTGGTGAAGTTTGGCGACCTGAATGTCTCGCACTTCGTGGTAGCTGTAAATTGTCTGCTATGTTCTGGGGTTGTATCACTTACCAAGGAGTCGGGACTTTTACGGAAGTTGAGGGTAATATTAACTCACGGAAGTATATTAATATCTTAGACACATATCTATGGTCTGTCATTGCTCGCCATTTCCCAACTGACGAGTACAGTATGGTGCCAAAAGTATTGCAACATGTAAAAAATCCCTATATAATCAACAAAAAACTTTTTTTTTTCAATTGTGGATAGATTTTAACAAATTTTACACCAAAACATTTAGAATTGTTTATATTTTGATTGTTTATTTGCTCATTATGTTTATATAAGCGGTTTTTATTTGTACATAATATAAACAGGATTGTTAATTTTTAGGGTTTATTTTTAGTTGAAATATATAGGAAAATCAAAGTCAATTTTTATTTGTTATGTTTAAATTATGTTTAAACAAATGAAAATGCCCCCGTACACATTTCTAGGGGGACAAAACGGTGGAAATAGGAAAACGATGTTAAATGTATGACATGGCCCTCTCAATCACCGGACCTTAACATAATAGAAATTGTGTGGCGTACCATTAAGATCCGTTTACAAAGCCAGATAACTGACTTCAAAAACAGAACCCAACTTGTGGCAAAAATGAAAGAAGTATAGACCTCCCTTCCTCAGCATTACATACGGAGTTTATATGCATCAATTCCGAAAAGACTTTGTCAGGTTATCTGATCAAAAGGTCACACAACAAAATATTAGGAACAAGGGGTAAGTAATGCTTTTTTATTGATGAAATAGTCCATTGAATCCGTTGACATCACTGGTTAATACGTCTGACGTCTGCCATTTTGATGACTCACTTTTGGCCGGACACTGTACATTATACAATGATCCGTCGTGACGACTATTCATAGGCGTGAACAGACCACATTTACAATTTAACAATTTGAAGGGAAAACAATTGTAGCGTATTTACATACAAAATGTATATGTAAAATAGAAACTGGTTAAAGTTGAATTGTAGTGGGTTTGGATCTGATAGAACGACTCTGACCATATTATACATGTATTGCATGCTGGTGAGGAAAATATGAAAATTTATTCACGCAAGAGTATCATATTCCCTGAGGGCAACGCCCGACGGGTCTTCACCTCATTCCGTGTTATACCTCGTTCCGAGGTATTTTCTTTTTGTGCTTTGCGTACCTCCGCTTACGCAGTCGCCGGTCAGAGGATGCATGTCACGTTTCACTGACGACACGCTTTGCTTACATCACCTACTTTTTGGAAATGCTTGCATTTCAGGTATGCTTTTGCCGTTTTATTATATATAATAATAAATCTCAATTTCTCCTTCACCCTTATATGCCATCTTATTTGATAAATCTTAAAAACCAACTTAAATATCGTTTATTGAACATGTGAAAACTGTTTTGTGTTCGTCTGCTATCCAGCTTCCTAGTTACCAATGACAATAAAGTTGCACTTACGGTTGTGCGCAGGAAAAAACTATGGAAAACCAGATTAACAATTATGAGAATTTTGTTGTTTTTCGATAATACCACTGGAATTAAAGCTACATGTATATACGGCATGAGTGAACAACGTCAGAAAAAAAGATCAAGCGTTATTTTTTGGAATTATACCATCAAATGTTTCTTCCAACTCTTAAAATATGTGAAATTTAAAATGAAAATTTCCGAAAAGTGCATAAAATTTAATCCCAAACAATTAAAAAAAAAATCAATTGTTGTTTTTTACATTTTATGCAATCATATCTTTTTTCCATCTAAGAGTGTTATACAGAATTTTTAAAATCATAAAAAATTATTTTATTTGGTTCAAATATATCTGATATAAATAACCCGCCAAAGCAGTCAAGCATATTAGCCCCAATGGCTCTCCATAACAGGGAATTCCCAGTACATCGAAACGAGGTTAAGGTAAAAAAAAATGTCCCATCGGAGAACTGTCAACAATCGATAACTTGAACACAAGGTTAAAACTCCTGTTTTAAAAGGATATTATTATTTTTATATTAGTTCATAGCATAATATGTTTGTATGAATACAGATTCATTCAAACGATAGGTATCGTATATTTTACAAGGTGTGTTTCCGTAAGACCATCGGAATGAGGTAAACCCAGTATACTCGTGGGTGAATACATTTTCATATTTCCTGAACCCGCATGCTATAAATGTTTTATTTTACCGAATGAAACCAACAAAAAACATACATGTAAAATACTGCTGGCAAACATATTTTAAGCCCATTGTAACGTTGTCTCAGACATTTAAAAACCACATCCACATCCATTGTAACGGTCGCCTGCAAGTGATGCGTTCCGAGTGCCTCTGACGTTTTCCTGTCAAAGAACGATAACTCTAGCGGGAAACCCCGGAGGATTCCGAAGGGGTGGAATTTGATTTTCGTTTCGCGGAGTATGATTTGTGTCCTGTGTGATCACGGGTTCTGATTTTTATCCATTGTCCAATCAAATTAATCTATTTATTTTAATTAATATATGAGGTATAATCAAATATATCTTACCTCCTACATATATGTAAGAAAATGATTGGCTTAACGTGAACACGTGGACGCCCTGTATAACTCATACAGGGAGTCTGAGCCTCTTGTGTGTTTTTCATACAGGGTTAGTAAATTTCATACAGGGTTAGTAAATTTCATACAGGGCTAGTAAATTTCATACAGGGTTAGTAAATTTCATACAGGGTTAGTAAATTACCATTAATAAGTAATAGTTGACTTGATGTATTTTGGGAAATTACTTGTGTTCTTTAAACATTCTTTCCAAGGTTTTGAAAACAGTTTATTGTTTTAGTGAAAATTTTGACTGTTCTTGCTGAACATTATGTGATATTTTTATGTGATATAAAATATCGAAAGTTTGTATTTTTCAATTATTTCATGAATTCTTGAGTATAGACTCATAAAAGTAAGAAAAAACTCAGAACTTCAAATCCAAAGGGTAGTCGGTAAAATATATTCGTTACACAGTGTGTTAGTGACCTAATACGTTATATACGGGGTCAGTAAATTCCATATGGGGCGGAATTTACTGACCCCGTATATAACGTATTAGGTCATTATCACACTGTGTAACTAATAATATATTATGCTTATTAGTCGATACATACAGTGACGTTACGAAACCAACAATCGATTTGTTATTGGCGTAAACTAACTATACAGTAACCCTGTTTTTAAGGTTCATCGACAGTCGTAAATATTTTGGACTTAGTGAGATGAAGTTCATGACGTGTTTCCCTTTGACATATTATACCGTATGTGGTCAACAGGTAAATTCGCGGAGTTGAAGTGTGATTTTAATTTTTTAACTCGCGGAGTTGAAATATACATTGCTCGCAGAGATGAAGGATGACCAATTTTCAAAATTCGCGGAGATGAAGTGCAGCCGTTTAAATAAAGCCTTGATAATTCTATTTAACATTAAAAATTTAAATAATAGACTAAAGAATAATATGTACAATTCCAAAAAAAAAACATATTTCATTTCCATTGTTAGTGAATGTAAATATATTAATTTTACCTGTGTTAATCGACCTTTGATATACATGCATGGTCATCACTGTATATCTATTATGTAAGTTTATAGATATACCCGGTGGTCATTCAAGTTTAAATGTGTACAAAATAAAGATAACCTTGATGCACGGCCATTGACAAAAAAATCATGTCTATTGTTTGTACAGCGTTAAGTGACGAACGCGTAATGTGCAATGGTACTGTTTATAAAGCCGAGGAGAAAATCCTTTCATACTGTGACAAAGAATTTTGGATTTACATAGGGGTTTATGCAGGACTTGTATTATTTGCAGGTATGTCTGTGATGGTGTAATTAAAGTAATGTCATTATGTTCTAATTCAAAATGTTCAAACGAACAAAAGAATTTATGTACTGAACTTGAGTACTTTTCCGAATAAAATCATTCTTAAACATGTTAAATGTGTAGATCGATAAGCACAATCTTTTTGTTATACCTTTGTATGTAAACTGTTAAACCATTAACAATGGGTAGTAGATGTTGAAGGGCTCAGTGACCTTTTTTTTAAAATGTTATTGCAGTTGACAGGCACAGTGACCATTTATTATCATATTATTATCATCACAATATAGTTCATTTTGACATCACTTATCGCACAATAAAGTTCATTTTAGCACAATCAAACAACATCATCCAAATATCAGTATTGTCTTATTATTATCTAATCTATAAAAGATAATTTAAAAATTAATATATATTCAATGAAACGAAAAAAAAACTAGATCATCAATAAATTGATATACAACATATATACACAAAGAATAAAGTTAAGCACCCCATGTTTTTTGAAATGACAAATGATACGACAAGTATCACGAGATTACTGACCTGATAATCTCAAGAACGCAATGGTGTCCTGTTAGGACATTACATTGGCTGTAAGAAACCACAAAAAAAAAAAATCAAGAAAAATGTTAATTTAATGAATATTTAATCACAATATCAAAAGGCAAATTTTTGCAGTAAAACATGTCCATTTTAAGTATTGACCTTCACAGTTTAAAAAGTACGATAAGATTGCCATTTCACTTTCAAAACGTCACTCATGAATCACTTGATGACATCTATTGCTCAAAGTTCAGTACCGGGTGTAACCCCCACGTGCTTGGATGACGGCCTCAACCCTGCGTCTCATCCCTCCAGTTACACGTCGGATGTACTGTTGTGATAGCTGCTGCCATTCCCGATGCAATGCTGCTGCCAACTGACGATTTTTTTGCACAGGAGGTTCCCGAGCCAGTATACGATGGCCTAACATGTCCCAAATATGCTCTATGGGGTTCAAATCCGGGTTCATGGCTGGCCAAGGAACAGAAGTCACGGCTTTGCTTTGGAGGTAGGCTGTTACTGCTCTTAAACGATGAGGCCTGGCGTTGTCATTCATATACACAGGCCTTGTAGCTAGTGGGTGGTTGTCGAAATGGGGGACAACAACTGGTTGCAAGACGTCTCCAGTTAGGTTGCCTTGTATGGTGACTAAATCCAGATTGCGGTCATGAGAGATACATCCCCAAACCATTACTGAGCCTCCACCGTAAGGGACAGGTGGCTGGATGTTCCTAGAGCTATATGTTTGTGTCTCCAAACCCTCATCCGGCCATCGGTTACATGAAACAGAAACCAGCTCTCGTCTAACCAATGAATCTTCCGCTATTTCCTTAAATTCCAACCACGTCGTGCTAAACACCATGCCAAACGTGATCGTCGATGTCGGTCTACCAACAGTGGACGTTTAATGACTCTCCTTGACTTAAGTCTCGCTGATTTCAGACGGTTTCTAACTGTTCTTGTTGACAGACGTCTATTGGGCAGCCAGTGTTGTTTGAGTACGGGACTGGTTGTGAATGGCATCCGTCTAACCAAACGCTGCAATGTCCTGTCGTCACGATAAGATGTTACCCGTGGTCTGCCGGATCTTGGCATTGTTGGTTTTTTCTTCTCATCAGTCGGCTGACTACAGTATGGTGATAGCCCATCTGACGTCCAATAGTTTTGAAGGACATACCTGTTGTATGCATGCCGATTATTTGCTATCTTTGTGCTTCTGATATTCGCCTCCGTACCATGCTTACTGAGAATGAATACATTTTTTAAAACACCGGACTTAAATACCCAAATTCGAAGCGTGACCATACTTAATTTTGAGTAATGCGTTCACGTGCATGCCTAGTCGATATTAGACATAATGGTCACACCTGTGTGAGCACATGTTTTTAATGGAACATTGTTCTTGCTATAATCAATATAAATATTAGAATATAAACTTAGTGTAACTTATTGTGTTTTAATATATCAGGTGATTTGATGATTGATTTCTGGTGTTTAACGCCACTTTCAACAATATTTCAGCTATATCATGGCGAACCAGTTTTAGTGGTGGAGGAAGCCGGAGTACCCGGAGAGAACCAACGACCTTGGGCAAGCAACTGGTAAACTTTATCACTTGCGGCTGCGAGTCGAGTGCACACTGTTTTGTAATTTACAAAGCTTGGCGCGAACCCATGCCGTATTGGTGACAAGCTTGTATGAGCTGTTAGATCCAACGATCTAACTCATTGAGCCACCCGGGCCCCTCTTAATATATCAGGGGGTGCTTAACTTTTTTCTTTATGTATATATAGATTAAACTTCTTTGTCACTCTTGGGAAACCGCATCGATGGTGTAATGGTTAACGTGCTTGCTTCGAGTCCGGTAGATCATGGGTTCATCGATGGTGTAATGGTTAACGTGCTTTCTTCGAGTGTGGTAGATCATGGGTTCATTGATGGTGTAATGGTTAACGTGCTTTCTTCGAGTCCGGTAGATCATGGGTTCATTGATGGTGTAATGGTTAACGTGCTTTCTTCGAGTCCGGTAGATCATGGGTTCATCGATGGTGTAATGGTTAACGTGCTTTCTTCGAGTCCGGTAGATCATGGGTTCATCGATGGTGTAATGGTTAACGTGCTTTCTTCGAGTGTGGTAGATCGTGGGTTCATCGATGGTGTAATGGTTAACGTGCTTTCTTCGAGTGTGGTAGATCGTGGGTTCATCGATGGTGTAATGGTTAACGTGCTTTCTTCGAGTGTGGTAGATCGTGGGTTCATCGATGGTGTAATGGTTAACGTGCTTTCTTCGAGTGTGGTAGATCATGGGTTCATCGATGGTGTAATGGTTAACGTGCTTTCTTCGAGTCCGGTAGATCATGGGTTCATCGATGGTGTAATGGTTAACGTGCTTTCTTCGAGTGTGGTAGATCGTGGGTTCATCGATGGTGTAAATTCTACAGGTTTAACATCAGGTCTTACCATTGGCTATTTATTTCTCCATATTCTACAGGTTTAACATCAGGTCTTACCATTGGATATTTGTACATATTCTACAGGTTTAACATCCTGTCTTACCATTGGC
>MJUT01036593.1:729482-743913 GCA_002080005.1 Gigantidas platifrons | reverse complement strand
AAAAAACTAAATTAGAGACTGCACACTGTTGCATACCTGACTTCAAACGCAAGTAATAGCCAGTGACTGAACTAACCCCGTGACTCAACTCCACCCTCAAATGACGTCCTAGAGAGAGAGTACAACTGCTGTCACAAAAAGCTGCTCAGTCAGGAATATGATATTTTGTCACACCAAATAAAACAATTTTAACATATCATTTTAAATTAAATTCTCTCTCTTTTATCCAGATGATGCAATGATCCGAAAAAACCCAGCCTGTGGCCTCATAAGCCAAAACGCTTCATAAGCCAAAGCGCATACGAACTGCAATTCATCCGAATACTAAAAAACGAACAGGATCACCTCTTAAGGACAATACCCCAAAAGCGAGGGGGACGATAAACAGATGCAGTTTAGCCAATAGCCTTAAAATATTTAAAAGATATTGATCAACTGATATCAGGTACAAGGTGACCATAAAATAGCTGTAACTTCGATTCAATCCTGTCACTGGATAATATTAAGATTTTTGTATGAAATTCAAAAGTTTACTATTAAAGAAAGTTCCAGATTTCCAATGAAGACTTCCATAATACATTGTATTTAAGTATTTTAATAACATTACAATTTTCAATTTTACAAATCCAAAAGATAATGTACTTGGCTGATAACATGATACCAGATATAAAACCAAAATGATGATGTTGACTATGAAATGCAGTTAGTGAACATCATTATTCGTCACTTAAAACCACGTTTAAAATTATTTTTTTTAACTCAATTCTTTACAATTTCAAACAAAATTTTCACCATTAAACACAGAATATTATACATGTACAGTTTTACTGTTTATTTGGACATATTTTAGGTGCAGTTTTAAAATGATCAATGGTTTAATCACAAACTTTAATTGTTTGTGTCACAATTCCATATACCTAAGTATTAACTATTACATTAAAATTTACCTTGCTGATTCTTTAAAACTGCAGATTATGTCCAAATAAACAATAAAACTAAATAATATTGGTGAAAATTTTATTGAAATTGGATAAGAAATGACTTAACATTTTTTGTTTAAATTGTGGTTTCATATTACTGAAGGGAAAAAGAAACGCAGGGTAACATAATATGCTCCTATTTTTTAACTGCGTGACGTAAAATTACGAAAACTGGGCAGACGAGTGGCTTGGTCAGTGTGTACTAAAATCGGTGTCTAAAGTTACTCAACCGTGAAAGGTATCATGTGACACAGAGAAATCGCCACGTTAATGCCACTGAAACCGCTTTAACTACGGTAGGCAATCATAATCGCCACATTCACCCAAAAACTGTGAGAAACCGATTGCGCGAGCTTGGTCTGCGAGCTCGTCGACCTTACATTGGTTTTCCTCTCACTCGTGCACATGGTCCAAGACAATTTCCAATGAGGCAATGGAGACGGGTCTTTTTCACAGATGAGTCGCGGTTCACTTTTTAAAGTCGCCGTTGATTGTGATAGCCGGTAATTTAACAGACGTAAGATATAGGGATGAAATCCTCCGGCCGGTTGCAGTTCCATTTGTGCAACAGCATCACCTAATTTTCCAGCAGGATAACGCCCGGCCCCATGTAGCCAGAGTTTGTCAAGATTTTCTCGCCAATCATAACACTAACCCACTCGATTGGCATCCGTACAGTCCAGATTTGTCCCCAATTGAACATCTGTGGAACGAACTGGACAGGAGAGTAAGGGGGCGTCGGAATGCCCCCGCTACTCGCGACCAATTAAGGGCTGTCTTGTTGAAAGAGTGGGATAATATCCCCATGAGAAGGATAAATACTCTGATGAACTCCATGCACAGGAGAGATATTGACGAGTTAATCGATTTCACTTAAACATATTTGGGGGTACTGTTAAATTGGTTTCAAATACTCATGAATTATTGATCAAAATCTAATGAAATTTTAAAAACTTGTTGATTAAAAATTCATATTGAAAAAAACATTCGAATAAATAATATTAAATCACCTAAATGTTGACCCTGCGCTTCTTTTTCCCTTCAGTATATATAGGAAAAAATCACAGGTGACGAATAATTATGTCCACTAACTAAAAATTGTTGTAAATAAAACAATTAACACACAATTTCAGTGTGTCTTATCGTGTTGGAAAGGAAATAAACATAACAGGATGTTGTTTAAATACGAAATGTAAACCATTGTGAACGTTAAAAGGGTAGAACAGCTGTAATAATTTTACCGTTTTTGCAAAGTTGATCTCTGTCCCCCCTTACTGGCTACAGGGACTTCTCTGTCCCCATACGACACATCGTAATTTTGTGTCAAAAACGATTATTGACACATTATGCTGCCGTAATAACTATAAATCATTATTGCCCTCGTTTTGGACACACTATATGACAACAGTGATCACTGTGTAGTGCTGCATGTAAGGCGAAATCGTACAGAAAATACCGGTGAATTCCGATTTTGAGGACCGTCCCCACATTGTGTTTGAGTGTTTGACTATTTCCAGGACAACTTGCGCATGCAAACTGGGTTCAATATCTTCCTGGATGATCACAGTGTTCCGCTGGATATATTTTTACACTTACAATTACAGAACTCGAGAAATTTGCAAAATTATACCAACTAACCTCGTTCTCGTCGCTTCGGATCTCTGTCCCCGGACTATGTTCATCTCCGTCCCCGAATGTGGCATTGGACACGGTGTAAACGCTATTTCGTTTTATTTGTCATTCATATCCCACCCCCATTCTAGAGGGTTGATATGATATGTTGTTACTACCCACTCTTGTAGTTGCAGATAAGCACGTTTGCTGTGGTAACATTCGAGAGGTCATGCCACAGCCAGAAATAGCATGAACAAATGGCAGTATATGGCATGCGTCCAGTCCAAGTGTTGACTTTGTCTTACGGATATCTCATATTTTCATCGTTGTAGAGCTGGTACTCATTGATTTGAAATATATATATCGCTTGAATCAAGACCAAAATGGAAAAGCAAAAGTATTTACAGATCAGTACCTTCGCCAAGAAAAACTGATGGATTGTTGATAGCACTTTCAACTGTAGTTTTGATTCGATTCAGTGATCATTTACATCGCATCTATCCAAATGAGCTTGAAGTTAGGGATACTATTGATACTCAAACGTCTGCTTCTTACCCTGACCTTCACCTTGAGGACGACCACGGAGGAAGATTCAAAAACAACATTCTATGACAAATGCGATTACTTCACTTCTCCAATAGTCAACTTCCCCTTCATCAGTAGCAATATTCCAGCATCACCAGCATATGGGGTTTACATTTCTCAACTTATACGTTATTCTGGAGCTTCTGCCAAGTACAATGTTTTTCTGGACAGAGCTCAGCGGCTGAATCAGAAGCTACTTAAACAAGGCTATGCTGCTCCTAGGTTGAAGTCATCGCTACAAAAATTCATGTTGTGATCACAATCTGGTTGACCGCTACGAAATATCCATATCTCAAATGACAATGGATCTTTTATTTTTACGTAGATGTTTTCTTCCTCTATAACTGCCACTACTTCAGTTATCGGACTTTATTGTATATATGAGTAACATGGCAGGTGTCTTATAAGAAGCATGTACTGCTTACCATTCGCAAGCACCTGAGTTCACTCCCGGTTTTTTGGTGGGGTCAGTGTTGCTCATTCTTTCAGTTTTCTTGTGTTGTCCTTTACATTCTGAGTTTCGTTTTGTGATATCCGTCACGATTTCTGCATAAAATGATGTTCGGTGTCCTCTTCACCTCCAGCTGTTTGTAAGTGGGCTCGTGTCTTATTTACATTATTTGTGTTTGCTTGCACCTAGTGATTTCCAACACATATTGCATTGTGCTTTTGTTTTGTTTTTCTTCGTCCTGTATGCCCTATGATGCCAGTGTCTCCATTATTGATTGTCTCTTCGGTGTTCTATAGTTAATGTTTATTTGACAATTAAGATATACGCATGTTAATAACGCTTTGTTTATTTTCCGAATCTGCTAGGAATAGTTCCATCTTTGACTTGAATGGTGTATATTCATTAAATAACACTTTATCCCCAACTGCTGTTCCTGTTCGCCTTAGATGTATCATATCCTTAATAGACTATATACTGTTGTGTGTTGTAAAATCGTTATTTCTATGGGTGTTGCAATTGTGTGTTGATATTTATTACAGGAGTTATTTTTCACATTTTTACTCTTGTATGTATATAGATGTTTGCTTTTTCGTCGATTGTTTCATTACACAATTGTATTCAAGTTTGCTCTTCTTTAAAATCTATTCTAAAAATCGCTATCTTCTGTTTGTCAAAAAGCCTTTATTATGTGTTTTTATCCCAAATGGTTTTCCATACGATACATTTTTTTCACCGAAAAGTGTTGATGAAGGATTCTTGTTTAATTATTATATATTTTCCACATACAATATTGATTTTCTTACCTTTTTTTTTATTTCATTGTATTATATTTGTCATACACATTTAACACTGACATTTCGTGAGAACGGAAAATGCTCAGTGGATTGATTTGTACTTGTAGCATATTGTATGAAATCAGGATGTCAACAAACAACAGCAGCTGTTGCAAATTTCCGAATTTATATGACCCTAAACATTTTATAAAGTAAAACTGTAAATAATAGGTGCTAATTATTATTCTTAAGCTTACCATTACTGTTCCATTGGTTGAATCTGAATTTTTCTAGTTACAAATTCGATTGAAGCATATACAATTTAGACACGAATTATCTCCCTTGTTTTCATATTTGTGCATTTTGTTTTCATAAAATTCTTACTTTTCCCCTATTTAGATTTTTCTAGACTTTTTATATGTTGAATATGTTTATGTCAAGAACTAATTACAGTTGAAATAAATTCTTTTGCAATTAGTTTGAGGTTTGGCTATTTTTTCCCATAGATTGACTGGACTAATATTGCACATTTATAATATATGTTCACTAAGTAAAAAAAATACTAGAAATTTCAAACAAGATGAAAAAAACCATCAGGGATGAGACCAGTCTCGTATTGTAATTTCAGTCAGAAAATCTATATTTAGAAATTGCGAATACGGAAGAAGAATGTTTAACTTTCAGATTTTGTTCCCTCATATATCTCGTTCCAAACTTGTTTTATTTGTAAAATGTCTAGAATATTTTATGCCTGTAATTTGTGTTTTTTCTGTGTAATTTCGGAAACGAGACAAATAAGGGAACAACATCTTACTGGCTAAGATTTCGTAAAATTCAAATTAAGTTTTCAGCATTTATTTTGAACGTTGTATTGACTCTGTATTCGTTTAAGGTATATATTTCTCGACAAAAACGAAACAATGTTCTAATAAATCTTGCCAACTGATATTTGATATATTAATAAACGTTGAAGTTTAAAATGTGTAAAGAAAACGGGGATGAGACCAATCTATAAAAAGAAGAATGCGGAAGAAGAGTGCTTTTCTTTCAGATTTTGTTCTCTTATAGATCTCGTTCCGAACTTGTTTTGCATGAAAATAAAGAAATCCTAAGCATTAAGAAAACAATTAAGTGTCACGGGTGGTTTGCTACGTCATAGCACGGATACTTGAACATCGCCTCGTGGTAGGTTTATGCAGTTGTACAATTTAAAAAAAGGAAAACTAACAAAACCAAGTAGTTCACCGAAGGGCCCACATATCAGACTTCATTATTAGCATACATTCATTGCGTGGAAACCCGTCAGTTTTGCAAACACTTCTGTACAGTTAAAATTACGGGTAAGGATACCGTTCACACAAAACCCATTTAACTGTACCCGTAAATTTGTGCTTGTGACGGTAACTATAGCCATGTGACGGTAAAGATCATGATGTGACGGTAAAGAAGTGCACGTTATTTCTATTGTAAAACAATCTTTAAATTGATTTCCAGGATATGTGTGTGTGTTTGTCTGTTTTGACTGGATTATTTTCCATTAATAACGATCTTGTTTTGTGCTATATGAGCCTCACTGCCTGAGTGGCCTACATGTGATCATCTACGGTATTTTGTTCACTCTTGTCACTGCAAACTGACTGGGTACACTCGAATGTATCGGTATATGATAAAGCTGACAATTACATCATGAGAGTCAGTTTCTTTCTCCTTGCACAAATATGGGGAAATATACCAACAAAAGAAACTATAGAAATATTCATTCAGAGGCCACTACGAGGTCTTCAACATGTGGAACCCACACCCATCAGCGAGCTTTGAATGGCCCCAACAAAAAATTAGTAATCAATCCATGGTCACAGCACAATGGTTAACTGAAAATTCTAACGAGACAAAGACACATCAATGACCAATGATAATTCCAGGATAGACGGATTTATCATAATGAATTACGCACCACTGACCAATTACATCTGGGTCTGGTATTACAGCATTTAATTCGAACTCCTCTGTGCAACAAGATTATGTTATTGATGACTCCCCTGGATATTGTACAAGTTCACCTGCTTCTGTGTCATTTTGACGCACTGTGAACCCCAGGGACGCCACATCTTGTTTGATGTTTTAGTATTTTTTCACTTAGTGAACGTATATTATATAGTTTATTTGAAATGCACAATTTTACCCCAAGGGGTTGATGGCATACAATTACACAAAACATATATACAAAGCAGACAAAGGACAATCATTAATTAAGTACAAATTAAAAGAATAACAAGACAGTCTTATACAGACAAATTAAATTATAAATGTGCAATATCGATATGAATGACAAATAAAACGATTTAGCGTTTAAATAATATCTAAAACTTTTACTAAAACATTCTTGCAAAAACACACGATCTTTTTAACTTTACCGGCGAAATATTATTTTTTTCACATTTGTTTTTATTATAATTCATCGTAAAAAAACAATATGTTTTAAAGATCAACGTAAAAAACCATGTGTCCAAGCTCATACACAATTGTTTATTATATAATTAGCTCACATCTAATTGTCATTGTTGACTTGTTCGACGTTCATTGAAAATCAACATGCATTAATCACCACGTGATTATCTTTGTAGTAGGCGCGTGCCGACAAAAATGCAAATATCGCCGTTAATTTTAAACTTTTTATTATAAATATTGACCATATGAGTTTTTTTTAAACTGACAATTCATTTGCAACCTTCTTTGTGCACATAGGACGTCTCTATTATGTCCTTAGTGCACTTTTATTGTTCTTAGTGCACTAAGGAGGTTACCTTTGTTANGTTATTGATGCTAGCCGAGGAGTTCCGAAAGTAATAACTGATAGAACACATGCGCCACCTATTAGCGTAAAAATCGTAGGTGAACCCCATTATATTATTTTTTTTAAAAAGTGTGTTAAATTATTTACCTGTACCAAGGATTTATACTATATAAATCCTTGCCTGTACAATAATACAGGAAATAAACGCACTGGGGGTTATGCCATTTTTATGGCTTTGTGTATAATTAATTAGGATGTATTGTACTCCCCTGTGTGGACCTTGACTTCTCGAAACAATTTACATAATTGCAAGAAAAAAAATATATGTAATCCAGAAAAATTTCAAGGACAGAATCAAGCCAAGTGTTAAAAATTACAAACAAACGTTATTATCGGCGTGTCCACAAAGTGGCTATTAAAAGAGGAAAATGCACACTCTTGACATGAAATATTTTTAATCAGGTGGAATATTTTTAAAGAATCATGAATAAATGAGTGAAATAGATGATACAATCTGTCAAAACCGTGTACTAAATCATGAACACTATTTCCGGTGAGCTCCGCCATGTTGGATTTTTCTTGTTCGATCTTAAAATTTTTGTCATTTTCAAATAAAATTGGAAGTAATAAGAACACAAATTAAACTGTTAGGAACTCGATTTTCGGAAAGAATCATTATTCAGCTTCTACAGGATATCAGCATATTTTTTTCATATTAATTTTATTGATCAAATTTGACACATTTCGAACGACTGAATTTACAAATTACCGTAAATTAATAGGGATTGTACATGATTTATCGAGGTTTTTATGCACTTTTTAAAAAATAATTTGGAAGTATTTTCTCGTTAAATTAAACTGATACAAATAACATTTTCTTATCGATAAACATTTCAAGATTATGTGGATATCAGCATAATTTTTAAATATTGAGCAGATTTTTTTTAATAGCGATTTAAAGTTCAATCACCGTGCATTCTTTGTTAAGTTTGTACGTTGTTGCCAAAAAATTGATGAACTTCAAACGTCTAGGGACGAGACAGGATGTAAAATTAAACTGATATAAACGTAACAATTCCAGCTTTCCACATGTCAACTACTTGCAGGAAGATGCAAAACTATCAATTATTTACCAGGAATCGTGGAATTTTCAATTAAAGTACCTAGGGGTCGAGGCATTTTACATACAAATAACGGTAAAATCGAGGAAAAAATATTGATTTTACGAAAGTCCAGGGACGTAATTTCCCATCGATTTAAACTGAAAAGATTATTATTTATCGATCAGGTAACTATTACTGATTATCGAGAAAGATGCAAAGTAATCTTAAATGGTGTATTTTACAAGAAATTGTCAATTTTCTAGCACCTCCCGTAGCTCTCAAGGTTAAAATTTTAGTGTATAGTTGACCGGAAGTCACGTCACAAAGGTCACGTGATGTCGCTAATAGTTCGATATGACCCCTTTCATGGGGAGGTGTACTCGATACAACATTATGTGAAAAAGTTCGACAGTGACTTGCGGCAGGTCGCTGTTTATCTCCGAGTATTCCGGTTTCCTCGACTAATAAAAATGACCGCCACGAAATAACTGAAATTGTGTTGAAAGTGGCGTCAAACACCATAAACCTATACGTGTATTTGGTTTCAAACTGTCCCTCCTGACTATCTATATGTCTGAACAGCCTCTTGCTGTAAAAAAAATGTTGTACAATTCGGGCTCTATGTGGCCTAGCATTGTCGTCCATGAACATTGGCCTGTCAGCCAACGCATGATTGTCGAAATGGGGGACTACACGTGGAGCGAGCACATTGTCACGGTAGTTTTGGCCTGTCAGATTAACATCAAGAACGTACAAGTCCAACTTACAGTCAAAGGAAAAACAACCCCAGACAGTTACACCCCACCCCCAAAAGCAGTTGTGCCCAAAATGTGGTTGTCCTGAAATGAAGTGTTTCGTTGGTGCCAAACCCTTGCACGACTGTCGGTAGTGCGTAACAAAAAACGACTTTCATCAGACCAGTGGACCGGTCTCCATGTGCGAATAGTCCACCCCAAATGATCATGTGACCAGTCAAATCGAGCATGGCGATAACGTAATGTCAACTGTGGACGTTTTATGGGTCGTCGCGCTCGCATTCCCTGATGGTGGAGGCGTCTGATTACAGTGCGTGTGCTAATGTGGCCTCCAAACGCTAATTTACCACGAAGTGCACCAGCTGTACAGAATGGCCGTTGCCGCGCCCGTGTGGATATGAGCCGGTCCTCTCTCGGCGTCGTTTTGCGAGGTCTACCTGCACGTGGACGGTCAGTAACATTCCCCATTTGACGAAAACGCTGCATCAGTCGTACAATGATGGAATGGTTAACCCTGAAGTGGTCTGCCATCCTTCTATGGCTAAAACCACCGTTATGCATGCCAACAGCTTGCCACCTTTCTGGTATGGTTAATTTTCGCCGCACCATACCGAGGAAAGCCAATAGAAAATGAAACTTAAAACTCTACACACACAAAAATCAGCTTTCGTTCGCAAACACAAATGTTGTAAAGTACACGTGGCACTTTACACACCGTGTCATATACACATAAATAAAAATCGATCAATAACCTGTTTCACAGGTAAGTAAGTATGTGTGTACAGGTAACGAAAACAGCAAACCGATTTGAAATAAGTTCATTATTAGAAAAGATATTATTGAAACAAGTCAGGTGGTGCTTAACTTTTGTCGGACTGTGATATATTTAACCCAACCTCGTATCCATGTGTATTTTCTAATAATTCTATTCTTTATAGAATTTATCAATAACACGTAATCTGATTGGATATCGTCACTTATTCTACGTCATTCGAAAGGAATTTATAAATCAATATTTCCGTTTACTGTACTACATTTTTGTAGCGTTACGGCGTAGGAATATGAAAAAATAATCCACCAAGAATTACTAGTATTTAACGTCGAAAACAACACGATGTCCAAGAATAAGAATTATAAGGATTAAACACTGTGTTTTTAGGAAATTATGTATGTATAAACTCCGGCAACTCACTCACAAACTTTACATAAAGTCCTTCGGACTTTATTCAGTTTGTGAGTGAGTTGCCGGAGTTTATACATAGATAATTTCCTAAAAAACAGTGTTTAATCCTATATTAACATTTGGTTTCGATTTGTCACTTTTGATGTTTATTGATGGAATGTATACATTTCTTATACATAACAAGAAACCCTTCTTATATCGCCGGACCTTGCGACTTCTGCGGATTTAACGAGGAAATCACCACAGACTATCGTTTAAGCAGTGTATTCAAGAATCATAACCTGTACATTTGTTGTATTTCTTTACATAGACGAATATTATATATGAGGTAATTCTCGGGTTAATCTTAAACTAACCTCGTAAACCTGCTTTACATAATCATTTAAAATCGAAGATGTATTAGCCGCACTACAATACGTAAATTATCCGTTTGTGAATGGACAAGTCGTCAAGATTTAGATTGCTTAAATAAGGTTGCATTATAGATTTGGTGTCCATCTGTCGAATATGACGAAGTGTTCATGCTGACAAGGATATTAAATTTGAGTCACAATGATATTAATTTTTTTTTATATCTCCATAGGTCATTACTCCACAAATTCTTGAAAAAAAAGAATGGCAACTTCATTTTAACTGAAATTATAGTTAAAATTGACCTGTATTATACTTGAGAAATAAAGAAGCAGTGATGTAACAAACATTAAAAGAGAAGTACATTTTCCCACCATTCGTCAACACATAACTAAGTTTAATAAACATATAAAGGGGAATAACTCAAAGATTCTTTAGCTTCATTTTAACTAAAAATAAAAAATTATAGCATGTAGCTTATCCTATATATATATATATATTTTATTCAGAAACTACCCCTTTACAACGGGGGCAAACATCAGCAGGGTACCAAAGTTTGCGTCTAATTATATAATAATCACAAATAAACAACTACTTGTATATTATTAGCATAAATCATACACGAACATTTTCATCAAAGAACAAAAACATATTAAAGTCATTGTGATATAGGTCGTAACATATTATCACAGAATCAAATGTGTCATTCTTCATTAAAACAAAATTATATACAATGTATCACATTATTTTCATTGCACTAAATAATAAGTAAAATATGAATGACATATAAAATAAAAGAAACACAATATTAAGCGAGTTCCTGATCATCGACACATGAATTAATTAAAATAGTTCGCTCTTTCATCATTTTACATAACAGCTTTTTACTGAGCTGGTCAAGCGAGAAACCAAGATCAGTGTTAAAACTAAAACAAAAGTCTCCGATCAAGAACTGCAGCTTTTGAAAGGGCGGTAACTCTGAAAACGCGAGGTCCGGATAAAACGATTTTATTAATATTTCAATTTCTTCGAATAGTTCTTGTCTGATACCACGTATGGTTTTGCATTCAAATAAGAAATGATGCAAGTCTTCGACTATATCGTCATCGCATATATTACACTTAGAGCTTTCACGGAGATTAATTTTAAAAAGACGTTCATTCAGGGGCAAGTAATTGGTTTTAGCTAGGAACTTCAGTCTAGAGGCCCAGAAATCATTTATGCTGCATATATATGTTTGTTTCCCTTGTGAAATATTATATGTGTTATAGTTAGATAGACTGCTCATTTTCAGTCTCCTAGATAATTCTTTATCTTGAACTGCTTTTCCGAAAAAATGTTTAAAAATGTTTGTATTAAAATTTCCATAGTAGTAATGGTCTAATCCTATTGACTGGAAAATATTTTTCATATAATTTACATACTTCCATTCCACACATTCAGAATTTTTTAGCTCCATGAATACAATTTTGCATAATCTGTGAGCCGGAAGTTCATCAAATCTTGCAAAATAATTAACACGCTGTCGGTCAAGAAATTCGTTAATTGGCTCCCACCCAAATTCTGATAGGAGAGCAGATTTTGGAAAGCTCATTTTCGTTTTCAAAATAATTTTTCCAGCTTGGTACTGCAAACTTTCAATGTTTTGAGCACTTGAAATTGCGGAAGGGAACCATACGGCGCAACCGTGTGCAATAGAAGGGTGTATAATAGAAGTCCATAATGAGTCTCCAAACGAAATGCGATTAAAATTTCCATGTTCGCCCAAAATTCGTGTCACTTAATATAGTTTTTTCTGGACATTTTCCTTTATGAATGTTTCTATATGATAAGTAAATTTTAGGGAACGTGAAAAGTACACCCCAAGATACTTATAAACATTTGTTTCTTCTATTAGATCATTTCCAAGATTCCATAGTTTGAGTTTATCAATTTTCTGGCCTATTACCATTACCTTTGACTTTTTGGAATTAAATTTTAGATTCCACTTACTTGCAAACCTAGCTGTAATATTTAGGAGAGTTTGCAGTTCCTGTTCCGATTTGCCCATTAAGACAATATCGTCTGCAAAGAGGAGACAGTTTATAATATCAGAGGCTAAATTAACCCCTAAATTATGTTCTGATAGCATAGTGACTAAATCGTTCATCAACACAGAGAAAAGGGTTGGGGACAGGACACATCCCTGTTTTAGTCCAAATTCTTGGTAAAACCAGTCAGATTCAAAATCTCCAAAGAGAACTTTGTTACTGACGTTACTATAAAGAGATCTTAAGAGTTTCCAACACTTACCCTGAATACCATTTTTTCCATAATAGGTAAAACAAACCCTCCCGCCAAACTCTGTCAAAAGCTTTAGAAAGGTCTAAAAAGGCGAGGAATGTCTTACCCTTTTATGATTTTCTAAGTGCACATATCCCTTGTAGAGTAAACATGTTGTCCTCCGTCCGTCTGTCCCGTCTGAAAGCCTCCTGAGCCTCACCTAAAATACCATTGTCTTCCATATAACTCATAACGGATTGTTCTATGATCTTAGCATATACTTTGTGCACATTCGAGGTTAATGTAATACCTCTATAATTATCGAGGTCATATATTGATCCTCTCTTGTGGATAGGCTTTATGATTCACTTGTGCCAATCTTCGGGAATTTTTTCAAGATCAGTAATTTTCGTAAATAGATCGAGCAATGAATTTAACAGAGTATTTCCACCATATTTTAGAAATTCATTCGGAATTTCATCAATACCACAAGCCTTTCCTGACCTAAGATTTTCAAGGACAGATTTAATGTTTTCCCGGTAGATATTAAGTGATATGGGATTATCAGAAGTTATAAGATTGTGGTCTATCTTTGAAACAAAATCTTCAACCTCACATTGAAAAATGTTATTTTCGGTATCTACTCTGTCTTGTCCAATTGAGCTAAAATAAGATTTTAGTGCATTATTAATGTCACCAGTATCAACTAACATCTCAGAGTGATTTTCGGGATTAAAAACTTGAGACGGAGAATTCACATAGTTGTGCCCCTTGATAAAATTCCAAAAGCCTTTCATTTTATTCTTGGAGTTAATACATTTATCATTAAATTGCTTCATTTGAAATACCTGTTCCTTTCTTTTTATAGCTTCTTGGACTTTTAGTTTCCTGTTGCCGTATAAAGTATTTATGTGTTTACCGAGATCATTGTCTGAGAACCTAGTTTTGTCATGAAGTCTTTTCAATCGGTTTGCATCGCGTCTTTGTTTCAGTAAAGAATCTAGCTCCTTATCCCAAAAATTTCGATAATTTTTTACCGGCTTCGACTTACCAATCGATTCGTTTGCTGCATCAGTGACCATTGTTTTCCACGTTTCCCATACATAGTTGATATTGCGACCGAGAATAAAATCTTTACGATTTTTATCAATCTTTAATTTCAGTTGGTTTTCAAAAAGAGACCAGTCTGAGTCATCGTTAATTTTCCAAAAGTCCTTGCAAATTTTAATATTTTTATAGGTAGTTACAATATTTCTAAGAACAATCCTTATTATGACATGGTCACTATGGAGGTCAAAAGAACCACTTTCATCGATAAGAACTCGTTCCACTAATAATCCTAATATTTACCTACATATCAGTAACTATTGTGTTTATTGCATTGAAGATCAGAATCTCACATACACAATATGAATAAACAGAAATGTTTCAAGGAATCAAGAAATCTACCAGGGACTGCAATTTTATATGCTGAAATAGACCGGTGTTCCATACTCACTTTTACCCCTACTCATTTTCCCCCCTGGAAAAATGAGTATATATTAGTTTTCCCCCCGGAAAGATCAGTATATACTAATTTT
>MJUT01036593.1:704623-717450 GCA_002080005.1 Gigantidas platifrons | reverse complement strand
CGGCTATGAATGTTTATATGCTACATGTATATGAGTACGGCTATGAATGTTTATATGCTACATGTATATGAGTACGGCTATGAATGTTTATCATCCGTGCACATCATGTAATCACTGGTGTTAAACCGACGATCGTAACCTAAGTTACCATCATCCCAAGATGGCGGACGTCAAATTAGGTGAAATCGTTTTTTTTTTTCATTTTTATCGTTTTACAGAAAGTTTTGTTAAACACTAAAAAGGCAAAGAATATGTATTATAATATTGTAATATTGGACTCGATTTCGAGTCGAATAAACACATACAAAGTAAGAATAATATTATTAGCGGGTCCGAACTGGGAGTATTTTTTTTATTACTTGAATGTCCGAATAAAAGAACATGAAAGGTTTATCATGTTTATCAGATCGTGATGCACAACAAGCTCCGTCATGAAGATGATGATATGCAAATTATCTTTATCAATGTGTACACAATCAGAAGTGTTACATAGTTCAATCCGTACGGCTATAATCACATTACACAGTATTTATATAATTATTAAGATAATCTATAACAATCCCCGTAATATCTAGTGTGATCTGGATAAGATGTGTAACATGACCTCACGAGTTATCAGTCACCGGAATACGCCCCCCAAAATCGTATAGTCCGAAAATGTATAATAAATACCAGGGAAATTGTTTGACTTGATCTGCATATTTTGCGGCAACTTTATACATGGTGAGCTGGGGTGTGTGTGTGTGGGAGAATATGTCCCCTAATTTCATTTAAGATGATATGTAGTTTGTAATATAAATTCACATACTCCACCGATCCCCACCCTCCGCGCACACATGAATTGGTTAAACCTGGAGAGAAAACAAATATGGGCTGTGTGTGTGTCTTTTTTTTTAGGGGGGGGGGGAATTGAAAACTAGTTCCCAATCAATTCGAAAGAACAAAATGAAAATAAAGCCTCTCTGAAAATTAAGGATTACAAAAATGCCCCAATGGAAGTTGAACATGCTTCGCCTGTATTAAATAAGTATTCGCCTTCATTATATTCGGTTTATGTTGTTTAACGCCACTTCAACAATATTCCAGTTATATCGTCATTTTGTTATATTTCTATAGACATACTGTTAATGTTGCAACTTAAGTTGTCTTCAGTTTGTTGTTACATGTAGACATATAGTCAGTTTGTTGTTACATGTAGACCTATAGTCAGTTTGTTGTTACATGTAGACATATAGTCAAATTTTGCGCTATTTTTATTTCTTAAAATAACCAACATATATAGATCAATTATTAAAATCTTTCGAAAATTCATAGGGAAGATTTTAAAATTTGCATAAAAGTTATACATGTATAAAAGTTACCTGATGCCTTGGTCTGCCGACAATTGATGGAAACACAGCTCTTGGAGCATCATCTCCGGCAAATCCAGCTTTACACATTCCTGATCCATTGTCTACAACCAAAGCGGCTACTTCGTCGTCACACATTTTTACTTTTTATTTTTCTTTCTTTTCACAACCTTGTAACTGGTCAAAGCCGAATCAATGAAGACAGGTGAGACGAAAATCGTTCTTTTATCACGGTTTATCTACAGTGGGGCGGAGTTTTCCGAGAAAGCACAGACTAATTCGGACCATATTTGGTAAACATATGACCATATATAGATTGGCTCAATAGGTCCGCCATATGTGCACATGAGATTACGGTATTCAAATCGAAATACAAATATAGATATTTTCAAATAGCTTACATGTAATACTCATTATTAATCTCTGATAACCGACAGTTCATGGATTTTTACTTTCATAATATTAAATGAGTAACATCGGAAGACAAACAATGAAATAAGATCATCCAAACAATAAATTATAATTCATTATTCTTGGTGAACACTACAGCAAGTTACTTTCGACATTTTAACATTATAAAAGATTGCGCGATAAAAAAAAAGTATAAAAATTAAAACGTATATACTGTAAATAATTTATGAGTTTTTTTCTTCTATTTTATTATAAAAAAATATTGAAACATGGTTTGTATTTTTTTATATACGGTGTATTCTTGTTCTTGATTGGTCATAATAGCACACATCTCTGATGCATTCGCTCAGGGGAGATGGGTGGTTACTTAGAGTAAAATTGAGTACGTACGGCGATACTGCTTGAGTTTAAAAAAAAACACTCCCATTAACATAAAAGCCGTACCAATTCCCATTCGAAGTACAACAATTATTTTTCATTCCTATGTTATTCAGTTATTGGTGACTAATTCATATATTAGACTAAAATCCAAATTTAAGTTACGCACAAACATCATAGGCAGATCCGGGGATGGGGGGATATTTGAGTTATAGACTGGTAAAAAAATGTTTGAACAGAATATTTCCAATTCCGGCCTTGCCATTTTTCTTTTTACCATGTTTGTTATTTTCATTTTGAATCTTTTCTTATAACAAATTGTTTTGAAATCCGTTTTTTTTAACCCCCCCCCCCCTCCTTTATTGAAATGTCTGGTTCCGCCTCTGTACATGTAGTTCGATTTTGCACATTATCTTATTAAATTACAACATAACTATAACAGAATTCGTCTTGGCAATAAAACAAAGCTACAGTCATGTAGAGATATGATCTATTGATATATTAATAGCTTAAAAAAAATCCCACCCATTGAAGTGGAATATTTAGGACAATAATATGAAAACTGAAAAAGTCGATAGCTTTATATATAAAGTGACATCCCACCCCTTGCATTAGCCACTTTACAAAGCGTTGGATCTCTGGAGATTCTAATGTACTAGGAAATGTTTTAATAATAATATTCTAGAGTACACAACTAACAGTGGTTGTAAGGCACATGAAATACCCTACTATAAAAATCTTATATACATGTACATGTATAATTGAACATTAGTCATACTGTATATCATAAGCGATCATTTCGAATATCAAACATGTCCTAAAGTAACGTTAATTTTGACATATTGAAGGAAGTTTCAAAATTTATCAAACTTTTTTTACTACTGTATAAACACTATCTGAATAATGCTATGATCACAATATCAATATATACAGATTAATACATGGGCATTTCCATATTGGCCTAGTTATCATCCCGAGACACCCATATTGGCCTGAGACGAAGTCGAGGGCCGATATGGGTCGAGGGATGATTACTATTTATTACATACTTAGTTAAAATAAAGGCATTTTTGTATGACCAATATGACCGGAAGTAAACTGTCCATATTTTCACACCCCGGGAAAATAATCGGTTATTGGATTACTACAAGATCATTTCCATATCGAGGCCCATGTTGGCCCGGGCCAATATGGGCCTCGACTTTGTCTCAGGCCAATATGGGTGTCTCTTTTCTAGATGTCGGAAGTATGTAATAAATAGTTTAATACATGGGCATTTCCATATTGGCCTGGTTATCATCCCGAGACCCCCATATTGGCCCAAGACGCAGTCGAGGGCCAATATGGGTCGAGGAATGATGACCAGGCCAATATGGAAATGCCCATGTATTAATCTGTATTTATTACATACTTCCGACATCTGCAGACGTAAACACCGGAAGTTGTATATTTTGTCTGAAACGCACGATGGGCACCTAATAACCGGTTATTTTCCCGGGGTGTGAAGATATGGACAGTCTACTTCCGGTCATATTGGTCATACAAAAATGTCTTTATTTTAACTAAGTATGTAATAAATATGTATATTCTTATTGTTTTAATTTTTTTGAATTTTTATTTGAAATGCACAATTTTACCCCAAGGGGTTGATGGCATACAATTATACAAAAACATATATACAAAGCAGACAAAGGACAATCATTAATTAAGTACAAATTAAAAGAATAACAAGACAGTCTTATACAGACAAATTAAATTTGTAAAATCATACAGTTATAGAGTCCACTTTCCTCAGTATTAAAGACTTTTTAATAAATGGTGAAGTCGATGAAACGTTACTAAAACATTATAAATATTTGTCTTATTTCTATAACAGATAAATGTGATGACGTTACATTAATAACTGATATCTCCCGCAGAACGCAAAAATGCACAATAATCTTTTTTCTCCAATTAATGCACCACATGGGACAACACATTGTTGCAATGAAATTACATAAAGATATCGTAACAAGCAGCACGGTGTTTGATATAGTGAGCTACATGTAGTTATTTGTTCCAAATGTTGACGAATTGATCATGACGAGAAAGAGTTCTCAAGTATTATATATACCATGGATCTTACGAATTAACTTATTTAAACCAACGAATCCGAAGGATGAGTTAAATAAGTTCATTCGTAAGATCCATGGTATATAAGAGATAACAGACAAGAGATAAGATCTTATTGTCCAATCAAGGTCCCAGCAAATACAGTGATTTATATTACAAAAACATTCTAATACATAAAGTAAATAAATAGTATACAAACAAGCAATTTGCAGAATTTAGATTGGTACATAAGTACTAAACATATGTCTTTGATGAGTATAATATTTGGAAGAGTCCACTGGGCATTTACAAAGAAACAAATATATATATATATCCTTTGTAGATATTGAATAGGTTATTAACTTCTTCTGAACACCGAAATAGAAATAAACCCTTTTATATTTACAAGGGGCTAATTCAATGACAGAAGGCAAATCCAGTGTCCTCCCCATGACCAATGCACATGCATGAGAGCAATGTCATTCATATATATACAGAGGTAATCAAGGGCCGGTGCTTAAAGGCCATTTAGACTGGAAATGATTAAGCAAAATGAGATTGAAGTACTCCTCATGGCCAATATACATGGAGGAGATTTGCATCATCCAGATACAGAGGCCATCAAGGGCATGTGCATTAGGGCCAATTTTCATATGGTTTGTAACAGAAATTACACGATTAACAAAAGGGTGTTTTCTTCGACGTCCGCGTTAACCATGGAATAACATGTAGATCTTTATATTAAACCATGACGTAAGCTCCTCCCACTTAACTATTATTCTCATGTGACGTCAAAATCATGGAATAACATCAAGATCTTCATGTTAAACCATGGTTTGTAAAAGTTCGCTATTCTTCAGTTGATTACTGCATAAAAACATCAAAGGAAAAATGCGTATTTATGTTACAAGCAATTTTAAATCATGCAGCTAGAAAATAGGCAGGCAGTGGTGTTTGTCTATACGCTGATGTTTTGATTGCCATAAGGAAAACGTGAGATAACGGATAGGGTCGGTGATTTTCTCAATGCAACGGCCAACAAGCGATCAGTCTTTAAACTGCTGTTCAATACATACTGCAAGTTGGGAACGAAACACTCGCTTGCATTACATCCTATGGGCGAATTGTGTCTTACTGCTTCGCTCCGCTGGTTCCCCTACCATGACTTTGCCCTGCACTTGATGTAGACATAGAAAGGTCGTCAGACCCCTCGCCTAGATTTAACATCCCCAACGCCAAAATCTGCATCCGTGCCTGAAAGACAACACCCCAGGGATTTCCGAAGGCTATAGAAATATGATCTTGTTTTCCTCTTCCCTTGGAAGCTCCGGGGGTTTAGGAATTACAGCCACAATGACGATTGACAATGTTGTACCAATTGTTTCATTTACATCACATAAATTTTAATTAAAACAAAACATGAGTTCACAGTGGTTCCATTAAAAAGTCTAATTTCAACTGCAGATAATTTCCAGACTTGGTCTGTGTTTTTCCGGGAAAAGACCCTAAACATTTTGATTGAACAATGTACAATGCAATGTTTTACTATATCGATTGCGCGAGTGATTTATGCTAACGATTTGTGTGAACAATTTTAAACTATACCATGACGGAAACAAGTTACTTTTTGATGAGCGGTCGATGATATCTGTTTTGTACCAGACCAATAGGCTAAGAGTTCTAGCTCACCGAAACAACAGTTAACAGAAAGACATGTTGGTCTACTTGGAAACGTTATCCCGGCTCCGAGCTAACCAGTCATTACTGTTGCGTGCTTAGCGGAGAAGATTCAAATAACCAATTATATAGTCATTGGTTTGTTCCGACCGAGAATACACGTTAGTCCCGAAAATAAGCAAACATGTCTATATGTTATAATGCTGCGTGCCTAGTGGAGAACCTTCAAATACTACATGTATATATATATACACTCCGACAAAAGTTAAGCACCACCCTATATTTTTATCGATATCACCATTTTTCTTACACTTCTTAAAAGACTACACCAAGGGCTCTAAAATTACCAATCTACGAAGTATTTATCATCCTGAAAGACGTGACTATGACGTGGCAAAAATGGGGTTCAAAACAGGCGCTGGAAAAACGTAAAACCAGTTTGTCTTTGATGGAAGTTTTTTAACATTGCATTAAAATGCAGAGTCTTCAGATTTTAAGAAGTTTTAAATGCATCTATTGTGCGTATGTGTAAGGCATAAAAATCAATAACAAGTATATCCGCCGCGTTTATTGTGAAGTTCTGTAACACGCCTCGTCATGCTTCGCACCAGACGCATCAGCCATTCTTGGGGGAACTGTTGCCACTCCTGTAAGATAGCAGTTCTTAATTCGTCAATATTTTGACATTTTGGATTGCGTTGGTTAATTTTTCAGCCAATAAAGTCCCATACATGCTCTATAGGGTTCATGTCTGGCGACATCGCAGGCCATGGAATTGTCTGAACAGCTCTCTCTTGCTGTAAAAAAAAACAATGTTGTACAATTCGGGCTCTATGTGGCCTAGTGTTGTCGTCCATGAACATTGGCCTGTCAGCCAACGCATGATTGTCAAACTGGGGGACTACGTGTGGAGCGAGCACATTGTCACGGTATTTTTGGCCTGTCAGATTACCATCAAGAACGTACAAGTCCAACTTACAGTCAAAGGAAAAACAATCACAGACAGTTACACCCCCACCCCCAAAAGCAGTTGTGCCCAAAATGTGGTTGTCCTGAAATGAAGTGTTTCGTTGGCGCCAAACCCTTGCCCGACCGTCGGTAGTGCGTAACAAAAAACGACTTTCATCAGACCAGTGGACCCGTCTCCATGTGCGAATAGTCCACCCCAGATGATCATGTGACCAGTCAAATCGAGCATGGCGATGACGTAATGTCAACTGTGGAGGTTATATGGGTCGTCGCGCTCGCATTCCCTGATGGTGGAGGCGTCTGATTACAGTGCGTGTGCTAATGTGGCCTCCAAACGCTAAATTACCACGAAGTGCACCAGCTGTACTGAACGGACGTTGCCGCGCCCGTCTGGATATGAGTCGGTCCTCTCTCGGCGTCGTTTAGCGAGGTCTACCTGCACGTGGACGGTCAGTAACATTCCCCATTTGACGAAAACGCTGCATCAGTCGTACAATGATGGAATGGTTAACCCTGAAGTGGTCTGCCACCCTTCTATGGCTAACACCACCGTTATGCATGCCAACAGCTTGCTACCTTTGTGGTATGGTTAATTTTAGCCGCACCATACCAAACCAATAGAAAATGAAACTTAAAAACTCTACACACAAAAAATCAGCTTCCGTTCGCAAACACAAATGTTGAAAAGTACACGTGGCACTTTACACACCCTGTCATATACACATAAATAAAAATCGATCAATAACCTGTTTCACGGGTAAGTAAGTATGTGTGTACAGGTAACGAAAACAGCAAACCGATTTGAAATAAGTTCATTATTAGAAAAGATATTATTGAAACAAGTCAGGTGGTGCTTAACTTTTGTCGGACTGTATATATATACTAATAGATATAATGACTTTGGATTGACCCGTCCGATAATCGAATCCACCATCTACTACACCAAGTTATTATCACGAACGTACAGTTTGGGTTTTAGAAGTACAGATTTTTCTGTTACCAAGATAAAACACGACATTGCGTTGTCATTTATCTAATAAATATATATAGGTGCGCATATTAATCGAGCATGAAGCGCACTAAGCTTCAGCGATGGGTCCTGGTGAAGGTTCACAAAGCTCGACCCAAAATGCTGCCTAGCGCATTCCCATGTTAAAAGGGGTTACGCTCTGCATATGGTTTATCAGACTAACATGGAAAGCCTGACCGTGTACCCTAGCTATAGTTAAGGGTTGTGTAGAGTGCCACTCTTCCTGTATGTCAAAGACTTCTTTTTAAAGATTCAATTACGGGTATGATTATTGTATCCGCTACAAAAAGCTAATTGTTCGTCCATATCCAGCTCTCCATTCGTAGTTCCTGTCGTCCATATCCAGCTCTCCATTCGTAGTTCCTGTCGTCCACATCCAGCTCTCCATTCGTAGTTCCTGTCGTCCATATCCAGCTCTCCATTCGTAGTTCCTGTCGTCCATATCCAGCTCTCCATTCGTAGTTCCTGTCGTCCATATCCAGCTCTCCATTCGTAGTTCCTGTCGTCCATATCCAGCTCTCCATTCATAGTTAGTCGTCCACATCCAGCTCTCCATTCGTAGTTCCTGTCGTCCATATCTAGCTCTCCATTCGTAGTTCCTGTCGTCCATATCCAGCTCTCCATTCGTAGTTCCGGTTATCTCATTACTCCCTCATTTATGTATATTTTTTATTTCTTGTTCTTAAAATGCACGAAATATTTGCCGCTGGATGTCATGCAAGAATCAATCAGTCAATAAATGTGGACAGTTCGGTTGGATGAAACCTCAGTACCCACCAGTGACACAATTTGTAGAACACCAATAAAAGAGCCGTTTTTTTTTTACCTTAACTTATTTACAAGTTAACTGTTGGATAGGCTCTTGTGTTCATTTACATCCATATCCTTTCTTAGTAATTGATGTGATAAAGTTTTGTGCCGATGTTCAGCAGGTCGATATTTTTCCGGTTTCTTCCACCATGCATGACAACGAACTCAACGATTTAACTGAAGTATTATTTAAATGGACTTTCTTATGTGACGAAATTTCATTTCTTTTTTAAAGCTGGCGAGTCATGTTCCAAAAACTAAAATACCTTTGAAACTGAACGTGCCACATTGGGCACAAGACACAGATCGAAGACAAAACAACACAAAAAAACGAAACAAAACACATTAACTAAAAACATGAGAAACATATCCTACCTCACAAAAACCCAGAGGAAGATCTTATATTGGAATTTTTCACGCAGGCAAATATTAGGGGTAAGGTTTTCATTTCAAAATTCACACACAACGAATAATCTTCTTAAAAGAAATAGGTAAATAGTCAAAACAATCAGTAACACGTGGCTCTGTCTTATAGTCAAAACAATCAGTAACACGTGGCTCTGTCTTAATAGTCAAAACAATCAGTAACACGTGGCTCTGTCTTATAGTCAAAACAATCAGTAACACGTGGCTCTGTCTTATTATACACGTTAAGTCGCCTCTGTTTCATTGGGTACTAGATTAGTATAAAATCAAACGATAATCTATTGTATATAATTTTTAATATTGCTAAGTATTTTTTTTTTTTACAAAATATATATAAATAGGTAACAAAATATTTGCTCCAACCTGGAGTCAAACAATACAACATGGTAAAGGTGAAAGACGATTCATGCGATACTCACTGATAGTCCTTGAATGAGTTAATGAACATTGAAAAAGGTTTACAGTTCAGAATTTCAACAGATCTAAAATATACACTTCCTGTGGACGATGGATGCACCGGATTCATCGTATTCTTGTTTACTGATCCATATCTCTTTGAAGGTTGAAAGAGAGGCTAAGATAGAACCACCGATCCAGACAGAGTATTTCCTTTCTGGTGGAGCAATAATATTTATTTCCATTGTGCTTGGAGCTAATGATGTTATTTCTTTTTGCATACGTTCAGCGATACCTGGGTACAATGTTGAACCACCTGTTAATACGGTATTGGAATACAAATATTTACGGATATCTACGTCACATTTCATTATACTTTTGTATATTGTTTCATGGATACCGCCCGTTTCCATACCAACGAATGAAGGCTGGAATAAAGCTTCTGGGCATCTGAATCTCTCGTTGCCGATTGTGATAACTTGCCCATCTGGTAACTCGTAGTTCTTTTCTAATGATGATGATGATGCAGCTGTGGACATTTCTTGTTCAAAGTCTAAAGAAACATAGCACAATTTTTCTTTAATATCTCTGACGATTTCTCTTTCGGCTGTGGTTGCGAATGAATAACCACGTTCTGCAAGAATGTTCATTAAATAGTCTGTAAGATCACGTCCGGCGAGATCCATTCTCATGATAGCATTAGCGTAACCTTCATAGACAGGAACTATGTCGGATACCCCATCACCACAGTCTAACACAATACCAGTTGTACGACCTTGTTCATATAGTGACAACACGGCTTGTATAGCAAGGTACATGGATGGTGTATTGAAGGTTTCAAACATGATCTGTGTCATCTTTTCTCTGTTGGCTTTAGGATTAAAAGCAGGCTCTGTTAGTAAGACGGGGTATTCGTTTGGTAGTACACGCAGTTCGTTGTAGAAAGTGTGCTGCCAGATTTTCTCCATATCATCCCAGTTTGTGACAATACCATGTTCAATTGGGTATTTAAGGGTCAGGATTCCTCTTTTGCACTGGGCTTCATCGCCGATAAAGTTGACTTTTTGTTCCCTACACATCATCACACCCTGAAAATGGACATATACTAGTATCTAAGTTTTATTATCATAAAAGTAAATTCAAAACAAAATGTATAAAAAGTAATAAATTAAGCCCTGTTCATGTGCCCAATTTACTGGTGTCTAAAATTGCATGCTATGTAAATTTACCCATTTATACCTGTAAATGTTAAAAGCAAATTTACATTCCGTTCATCTAAAAAAATAGATCTTGTATATAAATCTATCAACTGAAGTTCAAGTTCAATCAGCCGTAGCTGCAATCCGACGCCTTGATAGTCCAACGTTAGTCTTAAAACGTTTAAGTTTGAAAAGATTTGGTTGAGCCATACTTTAAATATCATCCGGAAACCTAAAAAGTCCCTATTTTCTAAGAGAAAAAGGGCCATAACTCAGGAACGGTAAATGTGAAATACACCGTAATCGAATTTAACCTGTATTTAATGGTTCACAGCATTGTGTTAAAGTTTGAAAAGATTTGGTTGAGCATTATTTTAAATATCATCCGGAAACCTAAAAAGTCCCTATTTTCTAAGAGAAAAAGGGCAATAATCGACGGACATGAGGATCCCTATATACCCCCGACTTTCGTCGAGCGGGGGTATAATAAATAAAACATGAATCTCCTACAAAACAAATGCGTGTCAAGGCGAATTGAACCTCGTTTTTACGCGGAAATCTTAGCGGAACTAAATACGTGAAGAAATGTAATTTGACACGAACAACACAAACCCCACTAAGACATGTAAAAACCAGATGATCCAAGGAGACTGTAATCGCTCACCTGGTTTTCAATTTGACTCCTATAAAGTTTAAAGAAAATGGGAGAGTCACAAATAATTTTGAAAATTGGCTAACCAAAGATCATATCAGCTCAAAATTTTGATGCGATTTTTTTTCATAATATGCCTAATCAGTTTAAATTTGCTGGGGGGAATCAAAATGTTGAACTACTCAATAATATGTAGCTGCAGTTAAACTTTTAAAATTTTGACTAAAGCAGCAATAGACAATCAAAGTAATATTTATTTTTAGCAATGACCACCATCTTGAATGCAGGTAGGGACTCTCAGTCACAATTTTTACAGGGGACCACCCAAGGACCATCTCAGCCAAATCTGGTTTAATTTGGGTCAATGGTTACAGGTGATAAGATTTAAATGTGATAGTTTATCAAAATAGGCCTAATTTTCATAATCGGTAAAAATCAGCTGAAAGAAAATTTTCACAGAAAATAAAACTAATATATGTAAAACTATTCATTCCCATATACCTGCAGTTACAATATGTGCCCATTTTTATTTAAAATAAACCAGCAATGGACAATTAAACAAAGTTCTATTTTTACCAACAGCAGTCATCTTAGTCGCTATGATATAGCTGAAATATTGTTGAAAGTGGCGTTAAACACCAAAAATCAATCAATCAGTCATTTTGAATGGAAGTCAGCGCTGTCGGATATAATTGTGAAATGGGGCCACCCACATAAGGACCATCCAAGAAAAATTTTGTTTAATTTGGTTCAGTGGTTTCAGATTTGAAGATTTAAATGTGAAAGTTTACGAAGTACGACGGACGCCAAGTGATGGCAAAGCGGAGGCGAACTCGGTTGCTCCGGAAGGGTAGGCAGTTCTTGCTCCACATGTGACACCCGTGATGTTATTCCTGTTACAAGTCCGTGGTTAAGTTATGAATGAAGAATACGACAAACGGAACGTGGGCGTGATAATTTGCGACACAGATACTCCATAACGGCTTACCAAGTCATGACTTCAATTTAACCATTAGAACCCCTTGGTTCAGTAGCGTCCTTGTTAGCAGCAACCATCTATCGAGGAAATAATGATAGGAACAACAATATCGGATCAACTGAGAGATATATTCCATATGCAGGTGCTGGTGAAATGTTGCTACATATAAAAGGAAAGTTCACAATGGGAAAATTGAAAAATCTTTTTTGTCATGAAGTACTAGTATATAGTTTGGAGTCCCAATCCAATCGTTTCGAGCATGGAGCGCAAGGAAGCCTGCTTTCTAGATCCTTTGTCATGAACATCAAATTCTTTGCAACAAGCTTCAAGCGATGGGGGTATCTAACATTAAATGGTTTGAATCGTATTTAACAGACAGACAACAGTTGGTTAATGTTAATGGCACAGAATCCAACCCAGCAAACATTAGCTGTGGTGTTCCACAGGGAAGTATTCTAGG
>MJUT01036593.1:663617-692425 GCA_002080005.1 Gigantidas platifrons | reverse complement strand
TTATGCGTGTCCACTCCCCATTCGGTCAATACCACAATTGGTAATGTTAACAGTCCAGCCTACCCAAGCCGCGGGCTGAATTCAGCAAATGCTCAACGTCAGAATAACCCTGGTCTAGTTTGTAGAAATTTCAACCGAGGTTTTCAGTGTAAATTCGGCAAAAACTGTAGATATTCTCACAGATGCACTAAATGTAATGGGAACCATCCCATGACAAACTGTATTCTCACAGATGGCTGATGCACAAATGTAATGGGAACAAACTGTAGATTGCGCCAATATGTAAACAATGATTAACTGACGATTGCTGGTGCTAAGGGGTGTGCTTTAACCGCCTCTGTCGACTCATGACATGTTTATTTACTCATCGGTAATGTTTTAACCTACAAGCATCCTCTATCTGCGACGATTCGACAACTTTTTCATCAATTTCGTGTCTACTTTCTATGAAACGGACTCCATGGCGGTACAGACAAAATAGAGTCTCGCAGTGAATGAAAACTTAGACTAAACGAGGAGTCGAAGTCGGAAAATATCCGGATTATTCAAGGAGTAGTCAATGTATTGTTTTAATGGATAAATGTATTTCTCATTTTCTGTTGCATATGTGACATGATAGGGAAAACAATTTTGCTTTCCTTCTGATGAGAAAAAAATATTTTGACTGAGGAAGGTTCTGAAAACAAATTTATGAGCACAATGAAAATCCCAGCCCCTCCCCCCTCCCGATAAGAAAATGGTTTTAGCCTAATAAAGTGTTATATAATTGTCATTGGAACAAAACTTCAGCTCACATTCATGAGCTGGTGGAGTGGTGCCAGTGCCAGTGGTGGAAGTATCTTTACTGGCCCACCCCCTTTTTATTTCCTTGAATAATGGATTTCCTTGAATTGTGTTTTATATCAAATACAGTGACAGTTGTTATGTGTGTTTGCTGAAACTTGACTGCAAAAAGGTGTTATAGTGATTATATTCTTTACCAAGATGCTATTTGTAGCTGGTCATCTTCAAATTTTGTATGTCCCGCCATTCTCAACTTTGAAATTATCTCCCTTGTTCTTCGAAGTTTTGAATGATTTCACACATGTAAATGATAACAGTTAAAATCTTTACATTGTTTCAATAATTTTGTTATTTTTATTTATGTGTATTTACAAAAGTTCAATTCTGAAAGATGTAGATTAATATTTATTGAAATTCTTACCCGATTCACTGCGAGACTCTATTTTGTCTGTACCGCCATGGAGTCCGTTTCATAGAAAGTAGACACGAAATTGATGAAAAAGTTGTCGAATCGTCGCAGATAGAGGATGCTTGTAGGTTAAAACATTACCGATGAGTAAATAAACATGTCATGAGTCGACAGAGGCGGTTAAAGCACACCCCTTAGCACCAGCAATCGTCAGTTAATCATTGTTTACATATTGGCGCAATCTACAGTTTGTTCCCATTACATTTGTGCATCAGCCATCTGTGAGAATACAGTTTGTCATGGGATGGTTCCCATTACATTTAGTGCATCTGTGAGAATATCTACAGTTTTTGCCGAATTTACACTGAAAACCTCGGTTGAAATTTCTACAAACTAGACCAGGGTTATTCTGACGTTGAGCATTTGCTGAATTCAGCCCGCGGCTTGGGTAGGCTGGACTGTTAACATTACCAATTGTGGTATTGACCGAATGGGGAGTGGACACGCATAATTCCATATCAACTACACCCCACGTAGAAGAAGGGCCTTGCGCAGTCGATACTGTTAGTTAACCCAATCTTGAGGGTAACCTCGAAGCTGCCATTCTGACTGTGTGCATGTAATAAATCAATGCCTTTGTTTGGCCATTTTTCGAGCATTACGCTTGCGTAAACCATAAATGCAGAGGACCATATGTGTATATTTCTAATCGGGTTGCTCGTTTTGTTCACAACAACGGCTAAAGACCCCCCTTTTACTGCCAAGTCACCTTCAATGCCTTGTTCATTTGCCAGCTTCCGTGCAGATTTTAATAACAAGTGAAAATCAATGAAATCTCCTTTCCAAGCTTTTTCCATTAATTTTAGTGGAATATGGGATGAAATGGGATAAAAAAAATACTGGGCATTACATCATGGGACCTGTTTACCTGCAATCGTGAAGGATTCCGAAGAAATTTTTGTCTGTATCTTCATCCTAATCTCGTTTCAAGCCCTATCAAGGGTATTCTGGAAATTTTAAATTTGACCCCCCGGTGCATTCCGATGGATATTTTGGCATGGACGGATTGTGTCAGATCAAGTGCAGGTAAGATTTCATATATAGACATATTTTCTAGTTCAAATCTGCAAAAATATTGACATTTCCTTACCTTTTACAGCGTATATCCGACAAAATAATCTAAACTTCACTTTGAATGGTCCGCCATTTTACTGTACTCTAGAACTACACCACGTGATCAAAAATCGTGACGTATTTTGCTATAATAAATATATTTCATAAATAGTATCCTCTTTGTGGCTGACTGACTCTTTCCTCCGTATTATTTCTCGTTAGTCTTTGTGTTGTCTCCAAATAATGATTACAATTAGTGTGAATGATTGTAAATGTTGATGTATGAATGATCTTCATGTTGTTGATTAATATGCCCATTTTGGGCCCTATGATTAGAAAAAAAAAAAAAAAAAAATCTAATTCTTATTCTTATTCTTATAGTCTGTTTCGTAGTTTGAGATGCCTATGTCAAATTATTTTATTACTAGTATCCTGATATCGACATCTCGGATTGTCTTGGTGTATCTCTTGCAGGAGGTCTGCGATGCCTTTTTGGAGGTTGCATGATATCAATATTAGTTGGATGGCGTAGAATGTTCCTCGATTTTTTCGATTAAAAATTTTCGACTTGGTTTAAGTTTTTTAAAGGATGGAAATGACGTCACATGATGTATAAAGTTTTGGGGCGGACCCGGGAAGGATAGATTGTTCCGGAATTTCTCTTTCATTAAATTGGTTTATCTTTTTAAAATGATAAACCTTATTAAAAAAGGAAATGCTGTCATTATGAGTGCATGATTTCATTATAGGTGATGATTTCTAAGTTATTTGGAAAAGAAAATCAACAGGTGCCTAACCGATCAATCACATATTATAAATATATGTAGTTAAACATAAATGTCTTAGTAATGTTCTGGCTAATTGTACCAAGCTGCATCGTGACAGAAGCATGTAGTAGTGGTCTGCACTCGTCCATCATAGTATGATATGATTGTTACTGTTGAATGTGTTAGACCGCCATATTTATATATCAATTATACCGGTACTATACTCTGATCTCCTAATTTTAAACACTTCATTCTTAAGCTGAACACCCGTGTTTATTTATTTTGTGTATTAATTGCATCAATGGTCATCTTTTACAAGGGACATGTATATGGTTTGACATGACATGTTTAGGTGTAAATATTAATTTCAGGGTTTCTGTTAACGATAACTACAACCGGTTTATCCGATAACAAATTTATTATTTAACCGCGTCAAAGGGTACATTTTATCGTTGTACCAGACTTAAAAAAATTAAATTTTCCGCCGATTTAAACAAATCTGGACCCCAACATTTTGTTAATAGCTTCTGGAATGACGGAAAAAGAGTAGAGCGTAGTTTTTTTTTGTCCAAAACTAGCCATCTATTTGTATAACCAGCGATAATGTAAGAAAATTATACTACATTTTGTAAGTATCACACTTTAAAGGGCGCGTAGCTCTTGTTTTGTAAAATAATTTCCCGTGTTATATCTGCTGCCCATTGAACATTAGAATGTAAATGCAAAAACATAATGCTTTAATGAAAAAAGATAAAGCAATTAATGAAACTGACCTTTTTCGTTGGACATTGGTCTTCACGTTGGCCAATGTTTACAACCGCGTCAACAATAAGTACCGATTTCACGATAACTCGTTAACCCGGGTGTACAAAGTATTCCCAGGTCAAATGTTTTGACTATGTGCTGTTGTTTTTTTCACAATTTTTATTCATTTAACATAAATTGGTGTTCTTTCTTTTATCAATTTGCAAGTCGAACACACCCTTCACAAGTGTTATGATGAACCTTAAATACTTGTAGGGACCAACGGATTTACAACTACGGTACCTGTGTAATCAGTGCATATCACCAGTAAAGTTGCGAGTTCGAACCCCGTTCATGGTGAGGTGTACTCGATATAACATTAGTATATGATAACGTTTGTCAGTGACTTACGACAGGTCGGTGGTTTTCTCCAGGTACTCCGGTTTCCTCTACCATTAACACTGTCCTGGTCATATATCAAATGGGGTTGAAATGCTGGTCATAGATGTTTATTACAATAACAATGTCAAATCCGTTGATAAAGCACAGGGACTGGGATAACTATTTCTGACAAATATGCGATCTCTGGCAATGGCAATCTTATATTTTCTACGAGTTTGCCATTGCCAGAGATCGCATATTTGTCAGAAATAGTTATCCGAGTCCCTGTGTATAAAGTAACCAAACCAGTTTTCATTGACATTGTGAACAAATATTACTTACTAATAAGTGATATCTTGGTCTGCCGACAATAGATGGAAATACAGCTCTTGGAGCATCATCTCCGGCAAATCCAGCTTTTACACATCCTGATCCATTGTCTACAACCAAAGCAGCTACATCGTCGTCACACATTTTTATCTTTTCGAGATTTTTTTAACACGTGCGATCTTTTTAGTCCGTGAGAATAGTGTGTGGGCCGGTTCGTTTCTGCAATGAACGGTGTATATCTGTCATGTGACCGGCGTACACCGAATAATCCGCATAAAAGAACGACACGGCGTGCCTTCACAATGGCTGGCATTGGATGATTAGCTGCATTTGCATATGTTTCAATAGACCTTATGGATTCCCCAGACGATGAAGAGGGTTCCATTGCCTATCTTTTTGACTGCGTATTTAGAAAAAAAAATTGTAATTAAATACAAATGTAGTTAAGAAGAAATTTGTCATTCTCTATCCAGAGTTGTCGTTCCTGCTACGCTACACAACATCTCTGTCAACGCCCATTTTACAAGATTTTTGTAAAATTTAGAAACAGTAAACAAATGTGCTGAAAAGTTTTTTAATTATTGTAAATATCAATAAAGATGAAAATAAATCACTCATTTCAAATCAATTCTCTCTTAAAAATGATTTCACCCCCACTTCTTGGAGAACTATTTTGCGGAGGTAAAAATTAAAAAGTTAAAAACGATCACAAATCATTTTTAAGAGAGAATTGATTTGAAATGAGTGATTTATTTTCATCTTTATTGATATATACAATAATTAAAACAATTTTAAGTAGATTTTTTTTACTGTTTCTATCTTTTACAAGAATCTTGTAAAATGAGCGTTGACAGAGATGTTGTGTAGCGTAGCAGGAACGATAACTCTGGATAGAGAATGGAAATTTGCCGGTTTGACAAATTTAAAAAGAATGTCATGCACAAAAGTTTCTGAATTTAAATTTTGTCCTAGTATTTACTTCTTCAAATATTTGTCGGTCAAAATATTCTTAAACACATGGCCGTAAATACATAACCCTACCCATTTTTTTTTTTTTTTTGAATTTTTGAATTTTTTGAATTTTTAAATTTTTGTGACGTCAGTTCCGGGGTGGGGTTATGCCCCTATATTGGAAATGGGTGTGTCTGTGGCCTTATATGGTTCCCTCCTTCCCTCCTTGGGTTTTTGGGTTGAATAAAATGTCCTAAAATATACTACAATGTACTCTCATACCAAAATTGACGATTTAAAAAAAAAAATTTACGTAAAGATTTTATTTTAAAAATATATAATATAAATCTCTATTCCGATAGAAACGATATCCACTGAATGAATTCGTTTAATGTCTACGGTTATCGTTTGAAGTCTACCGATATCGTTGCGATGAAAGACATAACTGACTTTCTGCTTTTGACGAAACGAAAACCTTGATACAGTTACTAAATACAAAGCACAACGATGAACAGTTTGATTGTTTATTCAGTAGAGCAGAAAAAATTGCGGAACGATTAGAGGTAGACTTAAAACCAAAGCGACGTGTTTTTTTTTTTTTTATCTTTATTGGGATATTACCAAGTCATTACTCAAATATAATATATCATGTTGGGCGTCAGGTTCATCGGAAAAATGCTGCACCGGATACGAGCCCAGTCAGTGCGCATAAACCTTTTTTCCCCTTTATAGATCACGTAATATCCGAAATGGAGAGACGCTTTCCAGATGACTTGAAAAATCATATGACGGGATACTACTTAATCCCTTACTAGAGGCTCACCTGAGTGAGCCTGTATCGCTCACCTGATTTCTTAGTGGCTGCAGGTTAGTATTTGATTTGACAAAAGGAATCTAGAAAAATATTTCAAATTTTCTATTTTTAGTAACAGTAGTGGCCATGTTTGTTGGCGGTTGGGGTCATCAACCATAATTATTAAAGGGGATCATAAATGCGTCATTTACCCAAAATTTGGTATCAATTGGCTCTTTACGGGATTTTTCCAAATTTTTTTATTGAATTTTTTGTAAAATTCTCTATATTTAGTAATGGTGGTGACCATGTTTGATGGTGGTTGGGGTCATCAACCATAATTCTTAAAGGGGATCATAAGTGTATCATTTACCCAAAGTTTCCTAGCAATTGGTCCTTTAAAAAAAAATTCAAAATTTTTTTATTGAATTTTTTGTCAAATTTTCAATTTTTAGTAACAGTAGCAGCCTTGTTTGATATCGGTTGGGGTCATCAAACATAATTCTTAAAGGGGATCATAAATGTATCCCTTACCCAAAGTTTGGTAGCAATTGGCCATTTACAGGATTTTTCAGAATTTTTTTATTGAATTTTTGTCAAATTTTCTATTTTTATTAACGGTGGCAGCCATGTTTGATATCGGGTTGGGTCATCAACCAAAATTCTTAAAAGGGATCATAAATGTATCCTTTACCCAAAGTTTGGCCATTTACAGGATTTTTCAGAATGTTTTCTCAAATTTTCTATTTTTAGTAACAGTGGCGGCCATGTTTGTTGGCAGTTGACATCATCAACCGTAATTCTTAAAGGGGATCATAAATGCAGCATTTACCCAAAGTTTAGTAGCAATTGGCCCTTTACAGGATTTTTCAGAACTTGCATTTTTCCATATTCTTTGCAAAAACACATTTCCTGGTGTAAGTGTGAAACGGAAATAAATTTGTGCCAAGTCTGATTTTGTGAAAAGAGTAAGTGGACGGATAAAAAAAGTTAAAATAATGTTACGATTTGAGAGTGTAAACAAAGTGTTTTCTTTGTTCAGACTTAAGATCCGTTCTACTCTACGTGTATTCTAATCTTTACAACGATTACGGATTAAAGATCAACCAATTTATGAGCCGTCAGTTAATGTTACATACGACCAGAAAACGCGATTTTACATCCACTGGTCTGCAAAATCATCGCCAGTTGACAACGAAAACATCGGTCGCCATGTTTCTTTCTACGCAATCATAAACATAAATGTTTATTTATCACAGATCTGCTGGTTTTATTTCTCTATAAGAACAAAGAAACATCCAAAGCAATGAATTTTAGGCATAACTGTGCACCTACATGACCTACCGACAACAACATTTTCGATGTGGAGTTATCGTTCTTGTAATATATATAATAATTACTTGTACAAGAACCTGGTGCCACCTCTAGTGCATACTCAATGACAGGGATGAAATCCCAGATGAAATAATTTTCTTCTATACATCTCTTTTATGTGTATTTCATTTTATTTATTTTATGGTATTTTAATATTATATATTGTTACAATCATTGTAGTGAGTATACCCTTATGGGTCCTTGATTGGAATAAAGAATATCTTATCTTATCTTATAACGGTAATATATATTACGGATTTCGGCAAACAAAACGAAACGTTACTTTTGACGGCTAATACGTGCAAACTTGGTAAGAAAAATACAATGATTCACAAAGAGTTCTCAATCAATCAGTTCAGTGATTTTACAGAACTATATTTTAACACATATTTCCCATAGACTTCTATGTTAAACTATGTCATGCAGGGTCCAATGTTGAACTATGTCCTGCAGTGGCGGCCATTTTGGATTGGCAAAAAAAACCTTAAAGTTTGTAGAGGACCATCCAAGGAACATTTCTGCAAAAGATCATTTTCACTGACGCCATGGTTTCTGAGAAGAAGATATTTATACATATTTCCCATAAGGTCCAATGTTAAACTATGTCCTGGAGTGGTGGCCATCTTGGATTTCAGATCAGCAAAAAGAAAAAAAAACTCTACAGAAGACCATCCAAGGAACATTTCTGCAAAGGATCATTTTCAATGACTCCATGGTTTCTGAGAAGAAGATCTTTATACATATTTCCCATAGGGTCCAATGTTAAACTTTGTCCAGCGGTGGCGGCCATCTTGGATTCAGCATCTACACCAAAAACATTTTTTTGGTAGAGGACTTTCCAAGGAACATTTCTGCAAATGATCATTTTCATTGACATTGTGGTTTCTGAGAAGATCTTTGAAGGTATTTCCCATAGGGTCAAATGTTAAAATTTGTCCCGCATTGACGGCCATTTTGGACTTCAGATCAGCACCAAAAACATCATTTTGGTAGAGGACCATCCAAGGAACATTTCTGCAAGAGATCATTTTTACTGACATTGTGGCTTCTGAGAAGAAGATCTTTGAAGGTACGTTTTTGTATTTACCATAGGGTCCAATGTTAAACTTCATCCTGCTGTGGTGGCCATCTTGGATTTTGGATCTGCACCAAAAACATAATTTTGGTAGAGGACCACCCAAGGATCCTTCACACCATAAAACAATTCCATTGGCTGTGTAGTTTCTAACAAGAAGATCTTTGAAAATTGAGCCAATCAAAACACATTATTGGCCCTGGCCGCCATGTTGAATTCCTGATCGAAACAAAAAACATAACTTTTATAGAGGACCTCCTGATGCACATTCCTGCCAAGTTTGGCTCAGTGGTTTCTGAGGAGAAGATTGAAATGTGAAAAGCTAACGACGGACGACGACGACGACGACGACGGACGCCAAGTGATGGCAATAGCTCACATGACCCTTTGGGTCAGGTGAGCTAGAAACCTGAGAAATTTAACTCCCGATGCTACTGAATCATTGTCTGTCCCTTTTGACGCAGATCTGCCTTGTAAGGGAGACTTTTAGGTGGAAATTAAAAAGTGGAGACTTAAAGTTGGTGATAATTCTGTTCATCAAAATATACCTGGGCTGCAATCTGCACTAAAACTTGCAGACAAAGACCTTTATCCGAATATTCATACTATTTTTAAATTGTTGATTGTTCTTCCAGTCACGCCTGCATGTTACAAACGCTCATTCTCGGCCTTGCCCAGACCTAAGATCCGGGTAAGGTCAACAACGACGGGATAACGTGTGTGGCTTAGCAATGCACTATTCTCACAGAACATGGCTGTGAATCGAGAAAACATGTCAAGACGATATGATGGCTCTCGCCACCGGAAAATTGGAAGATTTTTTATGGACAAATAAGACATGTTTAAATTTTAATTCTTCTTACATAAAAAATATCTGTTTCGAACTCTCATTTTTAACATTTATTTTAGCCCTATACACGAAAACGGGATGCTCAATAGGTCTGGGAGTAAATACCCGTTATCAAAACAATCATGATGTGCCAATTTCAATGGTGATACATTTACAAATTTCAGGAAATATTTACATCATAGTAATGCTTTGCGGGAACAAAACTGACAATTGCCCTTGACAACTGATGGACTCCCTGCTGATGGAGCTTTGAAGTGTTTGCAGTACATTAAGTAGCTTAAAAATGTGTACAGAATTCAGGTCCAAAAACAATATTGATGTTAACAACAAAGGTAAATAACTTTATAGTTTTACTTTTGTCAAAACTAAAAATAGACAAATATATGATCTAATCCTGTGTCACCTCCACATTGCTAACAAAATTAATCAAATTAATTAGTACTTATTGCATAGTTGACTTTAAAAATGTCAACCAAACACAGAAGAATTTAAAGCCTAATGGAACTAGTACTTTGATGAACGATGATTCTCCAAATTAATGATTTTTGTATAAAAATAATTTGTTTGCCAAAGGCATTTGATGTATTAGGCTAAAATTTGAATTTAGTCAATATGTTCTGAATATAAAGCTTCCAAATAAATGTTTAAATAATTGAAAGAAGTGAAAGTGCTATTGCACTAACAATGATTTGTTGCAGACGAACAGAAGAAGCCATTCCTAGGCTTGGGTTACCACTAGTGACCGAGTAAAAAACAAATATCAACTTTTCCGCCATCTTGGACCGACTATGCACCGCTCAATTTAAAACGGTGTAATTCGGTGTACACCGGGCGTACACCGTTCCAGAAACGAACAGATAAAACAAAATACGACGGATGTAAACGGTGTACACCCACTCGTCGTAACTTCGGCTGATTCCGTACCTTCATCAAACAGGAATGAGGGAGAGAAGCGGACTCACCCGAGGTTTGCCGATTGGGTGTACACCGAATACCAGAAACGAACCGGCCCTGTGGCAAAGTTAGATATGCCCTCCTATTTATGGTAAGGGCGGTCCTTTCTCGGAATTTCGACGGTGACAAAGACCATATATGGTCAAGTGTAAACGACAACCATTAGTGATGTTGCACAAAATGCCATTACTCTACATAACATACTCCTGAGTATACTCATGCGGAAAAAGAAACCCGTTATATCCAATACGGGTCACCTCTTTTGTTTCAATAGGAATATTTCACAAATTGACATACCTACATTACTCGACGCACATACATGGAGATCGATTATTGATAGTTTTTGACAAAGGCGAGATGCGTAGTTTTATCGTTGTAATACCGGTATACAGTTCGAAAGTATATACTAGAACATATTCTGAATGAATTGCAATTTTCATTTATCGTGTTTAACAAAGCATGATCTATCGTTAGATATAACTGAGGTGCACTCATTTGAGTAGACGAAGCTCGTTATGTCAATGATGTTTTGAACATTTGTTCATGTATTTACGCCTTATGAACAAACAATGTTGACTTTCTGTTAAAAGTGTTTGTGTTGTTGTTGCTTTATATCAAAGTTTTAAGTCTTAAGTCTGAGAAAATTTGTTTATAATGCGGTTTAGAGGCCGACCATTTAACATTCAGGGGGTGTCTATGTTTTTTCCCGAACCAGAATTTATTTTGACACGAAACAAAAATATTTTTATTTGAGAAAAATTTGTTCATTCTATTCAAATTTCATCAAATTTTTATTATTAATTTTATTTTTGAAACTGGGGGTATTTAATTTTTAATTTAATTTATAAAATTTGGGGACATTTTTTTCAAACAAAAAAAATCCCCCATTCCCACCCCCTAAAAGTTAAATGATCGAAAATAGGTTTTTTTTTCAAGAAAGATAAGTCATAAAATACATGAATTATAGACATTTGTTTGGCCCTTCAGTAATTGCCAAAATGTGATCACTGCTCAAACGTGCAACTAAAATACATGTATTGCTTTTTATTACAAATTTTCATGTTCCAATATCATCACCTTCAATCCCCAGATAAATACAGAAACCCCGCCACCCTAACCAATGCCAGCCTGGACCCACTTGAGGCCTCCGAAGTCCACTGCGCACCTCACTACATTTTTTAATGCAAATCATTTAAAGCCAGGATATAGGAGAAAACTTTCCTCCAACACTTTGGAAAGTATGTTGGACGGGGGGAGGGGCAAAACCATATTACTTTTTATGGCAAACGTTTTATTAGTAGCATAATTTTCAGCATAAAAGCAAAAAATGTTAAGTTACCAGCCCTTTTGTTTGTTTGTTGTCCCCCCCCCCTGCCCCTCCCCACTTTCCAAGCCATTTCTAAAGCTTGATCCTTGCCTCTGCTACACCACTGCATATATATAATGTACAGTAAATATCAGATTGGACGAAGGAAATCAAGATTAAAATGTCGAAATCTTTATATTTTAAAAAAAAGTCGCAACTTTTATTTATTTTATGAATTAAGAAATAAATCATGGAAGCCAGAATGTGTTTTAAGTTTTAACATGGTTTGCGGATAAAATTTACTAACTTAATATCCACCAACCCATGTTAAAACTCAAAACACATTCTGGCTTCCATGAATTATTTCGATTCTAATATGTCTAAGAGTACAATAGGTAGTATACTAGTAATACATTTCTCTGACGTCACTTTATTGTTCGAACAGTGGATTATTTTTAAGAATATACCATTTATTCTTGAATATATGAACTTTAACCTTTTACTGTTTTAGGCTTAAAAACGTGTTATACATATTGTGGGACTTTCGGGCATCGAACCACTGCTGGGCTTTTTAAAGTCTACCTTGACAAACTTCCATCTAACCACTCGGCAACGGTGACCACACTACTATACTCTTTACTCGACCAGTCTTAATGGTGGAGGAAGCCGAATAACCTGGAGAGAACCACCGACCCTGGGCAAGCAACTGGTAAACTTTATCACTTGCGGCTGCGAGTTGAATGCACCCTTTTTTGTAATTTACACGCCATATTGGTGATAGGCTTATATGAGCTGTTAGATCAAACGACCTAACTCATTGAGCCCCCCCCCCCCAATGAAACAGTAGTGTGTATTATATCTCCGAAAAATGTAATGTCACCGATGGCATTTTGTCCTTTATTCATTTGTTGAATAATAAGATTTTAAAGCTACAAGATTTAGGACCCGGTGCCTCTGACATTGTAAACCACCGCTCTACCAACTGAGCTAAAGGAGATTTCCACTAAACATAGTTAGCAGATGTGGTCATGAACAGTCTACGTGTCCTATAACCTTAGGTAGAGGGGTGTTCCTGTTACATAACAATATTACTTATTAAAATTCATTTTCTAAAATTGTCAATTATTGGGGGTATGAAGCCAGTACCTAACGTAATTGGTGGAATCTTCAATTATAAAGGCAGCCTCTTACATGTACCTAGTAGAAGTAGTTCGTTTGTTTGTTTTATGGTGTTTAACACCACTTTCAACAATATTTCAGTTATATCGTGGCGGTCAGTTTTATTGGTGGAGGAAACCGGAGTATCCGGAGAAAACCACACATAGTAGAAGTAGACATATGATACAAAGTAACATATAGTGTCAAAACAATCAGTAACATGTGGCCCTGTCTTATTATATACACTTATGTTGCCTCTGTTTCATTTTCTTTGAGTACAAAAAAAAGGTTTAGTATAAAATCAAATGATAATCTATTATATAATTTTTAATATTGTTTTGTATATTATGAAAATATATATAAATAGGTAACAAAATATTTGCTCCAACCTGGAGTAAAACAATACAACATGGAGTCAAACAATACAACATGGTAAAGGTGAAAGACGATTCATGTGATAGTCCTTGATGAATATTGCACAAAAAAGTTTACAATTCAAAATGTTAACAGATCTAAATAGTTTAGTAGCACTTCCTGTGTACGATAGATGGACCATATTCAACATATTCATCTTTACTGATCCACATTGGTTGGAAGGTTGAAAGAGAGGCTACAATGGAGCCACCAATCCAGACGGAGTATTTCCTTTCTGGTGGAGCAATAATATTGATTTCCATTTCGTTTGCAGCTAATGATGTTATTTCTTTTTGTATACGTTCAATGATACCAGGGTACATTGTTGAACCACCAGATAATACGATATTAGCATACAAGTCTTTACGGATATCTACATCACATTTCATTATACTGCTGTATGCCGTTTCGTGAATTCCGGCCGTTTCCATACCAATGAATGAAGGCTGGAACAAAGCCTCTGGACATCTGAACCTCTCATTACCAATTGTGATAACTTGTCCATCTGGTAACTCGTAGCTCTTTTCTAATGATAATGATGATGCAGCTGTGGACATTTCTTGTTCAAAGTCTAAAGCAACATAGCACAATTTTTCTTTAATGTCTCGAACAATTTTTCTTTCGGCTGTGGTTGTGAATGAATAACCACGTTCTGTAAGAATTTTCATTAAATAGTCTGTAAGATTACGTCCAGCGAGATCCATTTTCATGGTAGCATGAGGAAGAGCGTAGCCTTCATAGATAGGAACTGTGTGAGATACACCATCACCAGAGTCCAACACAATACCAGTTGTATGACCGGCAGCGTATAATGACAACACGGCTTGAATAGCAAGGTACATGGCTGGTGATTTAAAGGTTTCAAACATGATTTGTGTCATCTTTTCTCTGTTGGCTTTAGGATTCAAAGGAGCCTCTGTTAGTAGGACGGGGTGTTTTTCTGGTGCTACACGCAGTTCGTTGTAAAATGTGTGATGCCAGATTTTCTCCATATCATCCCAGTTTGTGACAATACCAGGTTCAGTTGGGGGTTTAAGCGTTATGATTTCTCTTTTGGTCCAGGCTTCATCACCGACATAGCAGTCTTTCTGTGCCATACCAACCATCACACCCTGAAAATGGACATATGTAATTATATATATATCTGCGTTTTATTATCATAAAGGTAAGTTCATAATAAAATTTATATATATATTTTTTTATGTAAATTAGACATCTATTAAATATTTGTTCTGTTATCTATTATTCCGATAATGTTCAAGATTATGTGCACTATTCCCGTTAATCCTTCAAGTACATGGATAACGGAGTTTGTCGTCCATTTCACAGATTGAAATTCATCAATGCTATTTAAAAGATGATGATATACATTGAAAAGGCCACTTGACGGATAGTTGGTCCAAAGGTTGCAAATTTTGAATAGGCCATATTGCCGATTGTAACATACATGTAAATACGCATTTTTCCTTTGATGTTTTTATGCAGTAATCAACTTAAAAATAGTGAACTTCTACAAACCATGGTCCATGAAGATCTTGATGTTATTCCATGATTTTGACATCACATGAGAATATAGTTAAGTTTCTATAGAAGTGGGAGGAGCTTAAGTCATGGTCTAATATAAAGATCTACATGTTATTCCATGGTTAACGCGGACGTCGAAGAGAACACCAAACATTTTGTCAATCAAGTAATTTCTGTTACAAATCATATACCATGGATCTTACTCATGAACTTATTTAAACCAACTCATCTTTCGGATTCGTTGGTTTAAATAAGTTAATTCGTAAGATCCATGGTATATTAATAATACGTATACGTGGTTCGATGGATCATGATGTCTCTAAACGAGTTTGATAAACGTATTTTAAATAGACGACACATATCCCTATTATGTCACAATGATAATTTCATTATGGGGAGCACTTTTGAACTAAGGGATGGCTTTTGTCCAGTTCCCTACTATACCAAGTAAAATTTGTATAAATAGGGATGTTTGCCATTAAGTGCAATGATTGTTACCGTCAGGCTTCTGTGGTCCAAAATCTTTCAGAACACATTACGAAAAATTCTTCTCTGAAAACCCATTAGGCAATGATTGCAATGGTAATTATAAATCCAACTACTATACGATAGTCACTGATTGCATAGGTAGTTGGAAAGCCAAAATATCTACCATATGATCACGACCACGATAGTCACTGATTGCACAGGTAGTTGGAAAGCCAAAATATCTACCATATGATCATGACCACGATAGTCACTGATTGCACAGGTAGTTGGAAAGCCAAACTATCTACCATATGATCACGACCACGGCGGCCCCTGACAATTTGAAATATTTCTATCACACAATAAATATATAAACAACAGTCTAAATACCGGTCGATCATCAATAATCATGCATGTAATTAACAAAATGTAAAGACCATTCACTGATAAATAAGTTTGTTTTTAGTTTTTGGTGTTTTAATGCCACTTTCAACAATATTTCAGCTATATCATGGCGACTAGTTTTTGTGGTGGAGGAAGCCGGAGTACCCGGAGAGAACCACCGACCATGGGCAAGCAACTGGTAAGCTTTATCACTTGTGGCTGCGAGTCGAGTGCACCGTTTTTGTAATTTACAAAGTCGGGCACGAACCCACGCCGTATTGTTAATAGGCTTGTATGAGTTGTTAAGATCCAACGACCTAACTCATTGAGCCACCCGGGCCCCCTTTGATAAATAAGATTATGTACTCTCTATATTTACAACCCTTCATTTTCGATCAATCTTTATTTTTCATCGATTTCAACTTGACCCACAAATCTCAAATATGGCGGTAATCACATCGTTAATCACACTTGAAAAAAGTGGCAAAAGTAGCAGGTCTAATTAACCACTCCATTTCGCCATAATTAAATGGTGTCGCTCAAATTGAATTGTAACATAAATACGCATTTTTCCTTTGATGTTTTTATGCAGTAATCAACTTAGAAATAGTGAACTTTTACAAACCATGGTTTAACATGAAGATCTTGATGTTATTCCATGATTTTTACGTCACATGAGAATAATAGTTAAGTTTCTATGGAAGTGTGAGGAGCTTATGTCATGGTTTAATATAAAGATCTGCATGTTATTTCATGGTTAACGCGGACCTCGACGAAAGCACCCAATACTGATTTCTGTTACAAACCATATACATTCTATATATACCATGGATCTTACGAATGAACTTATTTAAACCAACTCATCCTTCGGATTCGTTGGTTTAAACACAGTCGCTTGAATTTCAATGATTTAAATAAAGAAAGAGTAAACAAAATATTGTATATATAAGCTTGAATTTCAATGATTTAAATAAAGAAAGAGTAAACAAAATAAGAAAGAGTAAACAAAATATTGTATATATATATACAATATTTTGTTTACTTTTTCTTTATTTAAATCATTGAAATTCAAGCGACTGTGGTTTAAATAAGTTAATTCGTAAGATCCATGGTATATAAAATACATAATTTGTGTGATAGCCCTATTATTTATGTTTTTCAAATAGTCCTCTCTAGAGACTCGGTGTTGGTTATTTCGATTTTTTGCACCGTAATGCACAATTAATATTCTTATTTAATTAGAAATGTACATACATTTATATTATTTCTAAATACTTAACAAATAGTTCATGGCACTATGGGCCATATGGGAGTTTATGGACCGGGATGTCACCCACAAAATATTATATGGACCGAAGCGAAGCTGAGGTCCATATACTATTTTGTGAATGACAGACCGGTTCATAAACTGCCATTTGGCCTGTAGTGCCACGAACTATTTCTTATATTATACTCAATACTTGCAAATTTGTCAGACGACATGTTTTTGTTATTGCATATAACTAAGACAAAAAAAAACAAAAAAATCCAGAAGAAAACATTATATTGACCGGCCCGGTCACTATACCAAAATATTGACTGGCTCGCTAACAAAGACAAGTAGGGATAATATAATCGAATATACCTAAATTTGTTCAGAATAATGAACATAAAAGGAATTTAAGAAGTGTTGTTTACATCCTGCAAGGAAGGGAGATAATCAATGTCGCCATCTTATCAGTCTCTATCGAGTACTCCCTTGTCTATCTCCCCTGAATTTTAAGTGGTCATGAATGTGAAAAAAAGTCATCAGTTTGAAAACAAATAATAATTTACCTGATGCTTTGGTCTGCCGACAATAGGTGGAAATACAGCCCTTGGGCTATCATCTCCAGCAAATCCAGCTTTACACATTCCTGATCCATTGTCAATTACCAAAGCGACTACATCATCATCACACATCTTTATTTGATTCTTTTAACAGGTGCCTTCTTCGTGAAAGAAAAAATAAGTTTTATTTATAGTCAGCATGTTAAAATAACAATACAACACAAGCACTAGTGCACTTTTGAATGACATACACAACGCAAAAATAAATTACAGTTAAAAAAAAAAATATTTATTAGATTTTACCATAGTTAGTAGTCTTTACTCTAGGTATCTCTACAACATTAGAATATCTTAAACTATATTTACTATTTTTTAAAACAGGTATATTGTATATCATTTAAACAAGGTGGAGACAGTTTATGCAATATTTTAAAACATTTTAATGCCATTGTGCCATTCTCCTTATTTGCAGAGATGGTACTTTTGCTATATATGTAAAAGTTCTTTATATGTATTATTGTAATCTTCACAGATAAAACACAAAGCTCTTTCCTGTATTTTTTTTCAGTTTTATAGTACATTGTATTTGCTTTTGAACAAAAATGCCAAGCCAAAGGACAAAAATTGAAATTAGACAATATAAAAGAATGAAAAATTGTTAGCTTATTAAGCTTTGATAAAAATTGAAATTTATCTGGGTTGGCTTGCATACAATTATTATTAAACCATTCAATTAAAATAGAGCTTTCTTTTTCTAAAACATTTATTAAGGTATCTTGATCTGCATATGATAAGATGTTGTCATCAGCATAGTTGTACCATGTTCAATAATGCTTTTCTTAATTCTCTGTTCATATACGAGACCGAGTTTTTTCTGGGGTAGCGGTGTTTGACTGGAACATGTAAAAGACTTCATATTCAAAGTGATCATATTCTACAAAAAATGTATATCTAAATGTATATCAGTAACATTATCACAAGATTCATTTAAAAGATGAATCTATTCCAAATCATTAACATTTGCATCAACATCAACATTTCTAAAACTTCTATATTGATTGATTGATTGATTGATTGATTGATGATTATTGTCCAGCCAGCAATTTTTCAGCTATATTCAGGACGAGAATAATTTAAACACCACAGGACTCGAAACAAGGAAAGGTGATGGGTAGGGAAGGAGAATTTAGCCAGTGCAATAGGTCTCCTATGGACCACTAAGGTATCTTGATCTGCATTGATAAGATGTTGTCATCAGCATAGTAGTACCATGTTCAATAACGCTTTATGCTCATAATGAGCTGTTACATTGGGTTCTTTAACGTGCGAAGAGGGTGGCAATCTCTCAACACAGGACCTCGGTTTTATTTACAACCGAAGGACGTTTTATTTACATCCGAAGGACGGGTTGGTTGTGAATTTATACATCCCGCACAACCGATGCCCCTTCAAGCCGAAGAAGCTCTTGGTTCCATTTCTATACCCCGGGGTTCCTGCGGGGTTGACCCCGTTTAGAGGACTAGTGCCTCTAGGACGGAGAAACCTGGTGCCTATTCTACCCCCGGCACATCCTCTGGGAGGGGGGGGGGCAAAAAAATATATGGTTGCTTTATATTTTCACAAATTGGTATATTACCTTTAATAATAAATGTGCTAATTAAATGATGACAGTCACTTACACCTGTGTTAAAATTCAGTGACATAAAAGAAGATTTACTTTAACATCTACTTTAACATTTACTAGTTGTTAAAAGTGTATTTTACTAGAAATAAAACTATATTATTCAAACAAATTGCACTGGTGGCTTATATGACATTATCTTTGTTGTTATTATGTACATTGTATGTCTGTATTCCATATTGTCAATCATTGTAATTGCTATGCCCCTTGTGGGTCCTTAATTGGTCAATAAAGTATTGGTATTCGTATTCTACTAAGGATGGATTACAATCTTTCTTAAAGCAAGTTGTTTCCTTGATAATATTTCATAATTTGTCAGATCAAAAAGATCACATAAATCATCAAGTGTTTGTGATTTCTCAGTACATACATTTTTTGTATCATAGTATGTCATTTGTACAACTACCTTACAGTACTTGTCCATGTACTTAGGACACGGGGAGGACTTGACCACTACACTACATGTAAATTAACCATTGATGTATGATGTGGCCAACAATGTCATAGTTGACGACACTTAATTATTAGTATAAGTATTTAGTATATTTTATGGGCAGTTTTGTTCATTGTAACGTATAATATTTATATTATTTTAATGTTATTGTTTATGAATCACTGTAATGACTTTGCCCCTTGTGGGCCCTCTATTGGACAATAAAATTCTTGGTTCAATTTAAATCTACAACAAAGACTTTAATATCACATGGAGCGACGATCCCCTTGTGTTGTTAAGCCCAGATGACCTGAAAACAATCTCAATTGAAGTGATTGATTCTGAAGAAAATAATTTAATTTATAAAATTACTGTGTTCATCAAAACTGGTACCATACAAGCCCAAGGCTCAGGCTTTAACAAATTTCAAAGCAGGGATTTTCCAATTCTCAAACACATCATACATAAATTCACAGGGTTGGTTAGTACCAATGACAGTTTACTCACTGTAGACACAAGTGAACAGTGTATGGATGATGACCCTACACTGCTCAAAACAACTTACAGCAAGAGTCACCTCCCTTTGTCCACTAATCCTGATGATACACAACCCAAAATTGTAACTAAAAAAGATATACAATTTAAAGAAAAGAAAACAACACATGCAATTTCTAACCAAAAATCTTCAGTAGATATTGATCATGAACCAGAAAATGTCCAAGGTTACATCTCTGTACAATTAGAGGAACTAAAAAAGTTTCTGGACAAGGACAAGTCTGATTTAATTAATAGAATGGAGCAAAATTTAAAAAATGCAGTGGACAAAATTCATACCCAAACTACTACTATCCTTAAGGAACGACTCAATGAAATAAATATGGAATACAATCAGAGGCATGAAGAACGTGTAGCAAATATTGTTGGCAAATTTCAGTCATCCTTAGATGAAAAATTTTCTATCACTAGCAAATCAATTGCCACAGATGATAAGAAACAAGATCTAGAAATTAAAAGACTAAAAGACAAAGTATCCTCATTAGAAACTAGAAATACTGATCTCCAAAGAAAACTAGAAACACATGAATACCAATACCAAAACATTAAATGAAGACAAAGTCAAATATGAAAAATCAGTTCATGAGAACACAAAAAAAATATGGAAACAATCATCAGATGAGACAAACAGGGAAATTGAATCCCTATCTGCTAAATTAGCAATCAAAGACAAAAATATTAATGAGTTTGAACAATCAATTAAAGACTTTAAACGATTGATCTCTGACAGAGGATGAAATACTATCGATAAAACAACACTTTGGCAGTATAATTGACAAAAATACAAACGCATTCCAAGAAGTTGACAAACAACGTGAATATTTGTCAGAAAAACTGTCCAAACCTGGAATATTGCTCTTTGGAACCTCAAATGTTAAATATATAAACCTAGAAAAATGGCACAACTACCAAACTAGCAAAATAACTGCTTATACAATTCAGGATACTATGGAGAAGGTCAATGGTTACAAAGAAGATGTTACCCCAAACGTAATTGTCTTTCACTCACTGACAAATGACATAAAAAATCTGTCATCATCTGACTGTGTTCATCAAATGACATCATTAATCAACACTACTCAATCTCGATTCCCTAAATCGAAAATCATTGTATCACTGGCAACACCGCGTAAAGACAGGATGGATTGGAATGACAACGGTGACTTAGTCAATATTATGCTCAAACAAAAATTCAGGAACACCGAAAATATTTTATTATGTGACAATAGCAACTTAAGCTATAAAGGCACACCTAAGCATAAAATGCTTGACCAGGATGGATTTCATCTCTCAGTGGACGGATCGGCAGTATTAGCCAGTAACATTAAACAATTAATAAACCATGCCTGCAACACTAATAAGCCACAGTCATTCACCGCCAACAATGATAACAGTGGCAACCCTTCAAATCGCTACAAAGGAAACAGTAGAGGCCGTGGTAACCGAGGAAATTACAGTGGCTACAACAGAGTCAACTGGAACTTGCCCAGAGACCGCTTTCAGTATTGAACTTTAATATCAATAAAATAGAAAACTCTACATATAAAGTTACAATTATATAACCTACCTTTCATATAAACAATAGTTTGCTAGCACAAGTGAAAAAATAAAAATTATATATATATAATATACATATAGTACAATTAACAACCTTTTATAGGAAATATTAATTACCATCAAAGGGTTATCTCTTTAGATATATATTTATCAACCCAGATAGAGTGTAGTGAATTATTATTTATCTGTAAATGTATCACAAATCATTTAGTTAAGAATAACAGAAGCTTAAAGTGAACTAAACCTTCTATTTGTAATTACAGTTTATCTGTGAATTATATCTGAAAATCAAAAAGAAAAAACCTATTTCAAAACTTTATAGTAAAATTACTATTAGATGTACCTTGCACTAGTGCTAACTAAATAAGCAATATATTAATACTTAACATAATCTATTGTACTTAAGGTACATATATAATATATATATATATCATATAAAATATATACTGATATATCATATGTAAGTTATATCATATGGTATATATGTAAATTTGGTCTTGTAAATATTGTATCAACTTACAAGTCTCTGTGTTATTACTGTAATCGTTTATTTAAAAAAAAAAATTATATTGTATAACTACTATACAGTTTAGTTTATATTTAGTCTTATACAAGATGTATAAAAGTAGAGAAATAGGTCTTAGTATTTGTTCCTGGAATGTGGGAGGACTTATTTCAGACCACCAAAATAAAACGACTGACTCTCTATTTATAAAACAAATACAAAACTTTGATATGGTGTTGCTTACAGAAACTTATGTTGGGTACAACACTCCTGTTAATATAGATGGTTTCTTATACTACCCATTTTGAAGGGAGAAGTCAAAAAAACAACAGGTTTTTTGGGGGCCTTGGTGTACTTGTAAGAAAAAATATTAGAAAGGGTATTGCCATTTTACAAGATGGTAACTCAGAGTACCAGTGGATAAAATTGAAAAAAGAATTTTTTAATTTAAAAAAAGACATTTTTCTATGTCTGGTTTATTTGGCCCCACAATCATCACAATATATTAACAAATTAGATATTAATATTCTTGAAACAATAGAAAAGGATATCATAGAAAAATATGGAAGTAAGGGGGGTATAATCATAACAGGTGACCTGAATGCAAGAACTGGTTCAGAACTAGATTACATTCAGGATGATGACTCCTCTCACATTCCAGTTGATGAAAACACGTATGACACTGATATTTGGGTTGAGAGGAGGACTAGTAATGATAATATAGTAGATTCTAGAGGTAAAGAAATAATTGACCTTTGTATCTCAAATCAACTAAGAATTTTAAATGGTCGCTCATTTGGGGACAGTGCTGGAAAATTTACCAGCTATAATTATGCAGGCTGTAGTGTGGTTGATTATTTTATTGTATCAGAAAAACTATTAAATAGTATATTGTACATGAATGTATCAGATTTTTTACCCACATTATCAGATTGTCACTCTCAATTATCTGTTAAAATTTTGTCCTCTTTTGAGAGAGAACCTATCATGGAACACATGAATAAATTTCCAAATGGTTATATGCGGAATGATTCCTCAGCAGAATCTTTCCTTAAATCCTTTTCCCATCCAGAAATTCAAAATCAGTTGAAGTCCTTTATGGATGAAAAAATCGAATTAGATAATCAAAGTATAAACAAGGCAACAGAAACATTACATAATATAATTCTTAATGTTGCTGATTTATCACTAAAGAGAAAATTAGACAAGAAGAAAAATGTACAAAATAAAAAATGGTTTGAGACAGACTTAAAACTTAAAAGAAAGGCACTTTTGAATAAGGCCGCATTAATGTCAAAATACCCATTAGACCTTATTATAAGAGGTTCATTTTATAAGATTAATAAAGAATATGCAAAGTTACGAAAATTTAAAAAGAAACAATTTAAACAAAATATCTTGGACAAACTAATACATTTAGAGTCCACAAATCCAAAAGAATACTGGAAACTTGTTAATACACTAAAAGAAAAGAAAAAGGATAATCCAGAGAAATGCATTGACGATAAAACTTGGCATGACTATTTTACACATCTGTCTTCCGTCCCAGACTCGCTCAAAGGCAGAATTCAGGAAATTGAAGAAAAATTAAAAAACCTGGAAAAACAAACAGGAAATAAATCATTTTCAAATTTAGATTTTAAAATAACAATGAGTGAACTGCATAAAGCCTATAGAAAACTAAAATCTGGTAAAAGTGCAGGTCTAGACTCCATATCCAATGACATGCTTAAAACAGCCCAGGTTTTCATCAACCCATGTTTACTTAAATTATATAATGGCATTAATGCCATCTTTCTATCCACAAATTAATCAAAGAAATGGTCGGAGGGTTATACTGTCCCAATTTTTAAATCCGACAATCCTAAAATGCCACAGAACTACAAGGGAATAACAATTACCAACAGTATTGGGAAACTATTTAATACTATACTTAATGACAGACTAGATAAGTTTCTAGTAGAAAATAATATAATTCATGAAAGCCAGATAGGGTTCTCTCAAAAATCGAGGACGTCAGACCATCTTTTTGTTTTTAAATGTTTATTGGATAAATACTTAAATTCTGGAAACAAACGTTTCATAGATTTTCGTAGATTTTCAAAAAGCTTTTAGTTTTGACACCATTATTCATGCTGGTATTAAAATTAAGCTACTAAGCTATAACATCAACAATATATTCTATAAAGTTCTAAGTAATATGTACATTTTTGTATAGTTATAACAAAATATGTGTCAAAGTTGAGGATAATTTAACAGAATCCTTTTCTGCACATATAGGCGTACGACAAGGGGATGTATTAAGCCCAAATATCTTTAAAATATTTATCAATGATTTCTCACACATAATGGAGGAGAATAGTACATTAGAATATGTATCTTTGGGTGAAAAAAAAATAACATCACTGCTATATGCAGATGATCTCGTTCTATTTGCCGAAAAAGCTACACATTTACAAAATAAACTGAATTTGTTAGAGGATTACTGTAAAAAATGGTGTCTGAATGTAAACATAAACAAAACAAAAATAATTATTTTTAATAAGAATGGTAAACTTTTAAATGAAAACTTTCACTTGGGTAGCTGTAACCTTGAATGTGTAAAAAATTATAAATATCTTGGAATAATTATATCGGCTTCTGGAAAATTTACTGAGGCAAAAACACAACTACATAATAAAGTTCTAAAGGCAACCTTTAAACTATATAAAGATTTAAAAACAACAGAACCATCTGTTAGTACCTTATTGCATTTATTTGACCATATGATTAAGCCAATAGTTTTATATGGGTGTGAGATCTGGGGAACACTCACAAATGCCACATTACAAAAAAACTACAGATATATATGATTTATTTAAAGAATGGGAGTTTGAAAAACTCAATACTAAATTTTGCAAATATATTCTAGGTGTTAATAGAAGAAGTACCAATATTGCAATTCTATCAGAACTGGGAAAATATCCGCTACATATATCCTTATTAATATCTATTTTTTCATTTTGGCATAGACTTCAAAATAAAGTAGATAATTCCCTCCTCTCAAATGCCCTAAAAGAAAGTATTTATTTAAATAATAGTGGGGTAAATAGTTGGTTTTCCTCTATAACTTTTCTAAGCCAGAAACTTGGTATTCATATATACCAAGAGTAAATTAGTAGGAAAATTAAATTTCAAGACACAAATAAAAAAGTTTGCAAAAGAAGATTTTCTAAAAACTTGGAATAAAATAAAACAGTCTTCAAAAGACTCTGGTAAATTAACAACCTATTTTGATGTTAAAGACCATTTTAGAATTGAAAAATATTTATCATCCAATAAATTTCAATACAGACAGATAATCACTAAATTTAGAATAAGTGCACACCATTTAGGTATAGAAACTGGCAGATATGAAAGAAAACCAAATAAACCAAATAAATTAATAAAAATTGTAAGAGAAGAAAGAACATGTCTTTACTGTAACAATAATGATGTAGAAGATGAAATGCACTTCCTCTTAAAATGTCCATTGTATAGCGTTGAAAGAAAGATATTTATGGACTTTATTTATAATGATAATAATCAAGTCGCCTCTCTTCAAACTAAAGACAAATTTTACTGGTTACTGAATAATGAAAATATAAATATTATAAATAAATTATCGGAATTTATTCTAAAAAACTTTGAAAAAAGATCCTCCCTTAACCAGAACACATAATAAGTACTATTATTAAATTCATTTGTGTGCAAGCTCATATTTATATGTATTATACCCTCAATACTTATACAATTAATATCTTAGCAACACACCCGATACCTATACTTAGTCCTCCTCTCAAGGCCAGCTAGATTATTGCATAAAATTATCTGTTCATTATTCATGTTATTATATATTAATTACTCATGCATGTTGTATTATGTAAATTATGTTGGTTTTGTGTTTGTGTGGTATTCTTTCTTTTTTGGATTTCTATCTTTGAATGTTTTCTTTATATGCCCCTTGTGGGCCCAACATTGGTTTAATAAAATTATCTTATCTTATCTATAACAATTATATTTCCATAGTATTTGATACCTTTGTCCAATAATGATTATGTACTCATGTGCTTAGTACATAAATTGTTTGGCATAGATGGTGGCCTATATAATGGACTTTATCTAATGTTACTTCATAAATAATGTTTTCTAGTGTCTTGCATTCGATATTGAATTTTGTTTCGCTGGTATGTCAGTCCTTATAAATGTTGCTATTCCACCACCACTAAGTCTATCTGTACGGCCCCTCTGGAGCTTGTACTTGAAGCCATCAACTTCGAACAGGGAATCTCTAAATGTTGACAAATAAGAAAGTTGTTGGTGTATTTCTTTCTAACATATCTGAGGTCACAAAATATGTTGTTTACATTTTCTACATCCGGTGTAGGTGTCATGTCATATGTTTTGTTCACTTCATTTTTTTTAATTTTCAAAGTCTGAAAATTTGAAAGAGTGTATAATTTACAATATCAGCTTTCCGATGTACTTGAAAGCTCAATTTAATTATAATTGCTAAGACAACAGTATGTGCCATGTGTGATTTTAAGAAAGTTGACGGTTCAGTGAACATGAACACACAAGAAACACCATATATGGTCAAATGTAACCGACAATAAATAGGATTTTAATCTTTAACAGGTCATTCATGTGTAAGTTTAAAAATAACTACTGCTCACAATAACATTTGTTAAAGCATACTTTAAACTTTGTAAAGGAAATACAATTCGTGTGCACCTTCAGGAATTTCACTGTACTGTGTGCATTTCCATTTGATCAAAATGGAATTAAAATTGACCTGACAGGTAACCGACAATAAATAGGATTTTAATCTTTAACAGGTCATTCATGTGTAAGTTTAAAAATAACTATTGCTCACAATAACATTTGTTAAAGCATACTTTAAACTTTGTAAAGGAAATAAAATTCGTGTGCACCTTCAGGAATTTCACTGTACAGTCCCAAAATACAATACTGTCAGAACAGTCCCAAAATACTATACTGTCGGAACAGTCCTAAAATACTATACTGTCGGAACAGTCCCAAAATACTATACGGTCGGAACAGTCCCAAAATACAATACTGTCAGAACAGTCCCAAAATACTATACGGTCGGAACAGTCCCAAAATACTGTCGGAACAGTCCCAAAATACTATACTGTCGGAACAGTCCCAAAATACAATACTGTCAGAACAGTCCCAAAATACTATACTGTCGGAACAGTCCCAAAATACTATACTGTCGGAACAGTCCCAAAATACAATACTATCAGAACAGTCCCAAAATACTATACTGTCGGAACAGTCCCAAAATACTATACTGTCGGAACAGTCCCAAAATACAATACTGTCAGAACAGTCCCAAAATACTATACTGTCGGAACAGTCCCAAAAAAGTCCCAAAATCCAATATTGAAATCGTAGAAAGAGCCTTATTGATACGACATATTTCTTTCTTTTTGGCGAGATACTTATTCAATAATCATAGAGGGTGAGGGTTATGGTATTTAACGTCACTTTCAACATTGAATACTTCAGCTATATCGTGATGGTCAGTTTTATTGGTGGAGGAAACCGGAGTACCCGGAGAAAACCACCGATCTGTCGCAAGTCATTGACAAACTTGATCCCATAATGTTGTATCGAGTACACATCGCCTGGGCGGGATTCAAACTCACAACATTAGTGCTCATATAGGCACTGATTGCATAGGTAGTTATAAATCCAACTACAATTACGATCACTACCACGACGGCCCCTCAATTTGAATATGCAATGAAATAATAATACTGGCTGTGTCGGAAGTCAAAAATAATAATACTGGCTGTTTCGGAAGTCAAAAATAATAATACTGGCTGTGTCGGAAGTCAAAAATAATAATACTGGCTGTGTCGGAAGTCAAAAATAATAATACTGGCTGTTTTCGGAAGCCAAAAATAATAATACTGGCTTTGTCGAAAGTCAAAAATAATAATGCTGGCTGTGTCGGAAGTCAAAAATAATAATACTGGCTGTGTCGGAAGTCAAAAATAATAATACTGGCTGTGTCGGAAGTCAAAAATAATAATACTGACTGTCGGAAGTCAAAAATAATAATACTGGCTGTGTCGGAAGTCAAAAATAATAATACTTGCTGTGTCGGAAGTCAAAAATAATAATACTGGCTGTGCCGGAAGTCAAAAATAATAATACTGGCTGTGTCGGAAGTCAAAAATAATAATACTGGCTGTGTCGGAAGTCAAAAATAATAATACTGGCTGTGTCGGAAGCCAAAAATAATAATACTGGCTGTGTCGAAAGTCAAAAATAATAATAATGGCTGTGTCGGAAGTCAAAAATAATAATACTGGCTGTGTCGGAAGTCAAAAATAAAAATACTGGCTGTGTCGGAAGTCAAAAATAATAATACTGGCTGTGTCGGAAGTCAAAAATAATAATACTGGCTGTGTCGGAAGTCAAAAATAATAATACTGGC
>MJUT01036593.1:619239-630050 GCA_002080005.1 Gigantidas platifrons | reverse complement strand
ATGCAATTAAACGGTACCATTGCGTTTCAGAAACCAAAAATCGGAAGGGGAATTACAAATATAAAACAAAACTCCAAATATGTTCTTTATAAAGGGAAAATTTAATGAAAATTGGTTGAGAAATGGCTTCAAAATATTTTTTTGAAGAAAGATGAAATAACATAGAAAATAAATGGGGGAAATTGGAAAATCAGGAATACTTACGTCCATTGACTACTAACTTAACAGTTGCAAGGCATCAGAAGAATCACATCCCACCAGATAGGATTGGGAGAAAATGATAATTAAACATGCACTGAAATACTACCAGTCTGGGGAGCTCCTAAAACCCTACTAAAACCCATTTGAAATTGTCCCACATCTCCATGAAAATAACCCCCAACACACACATAAGTTCTTATCATTTATGTAATAAAAACTTATGAAGAATTTCAAAACCAGTACTCCAAGTATATGTGAAAAAAAATCATGAAAAGAATTACTGGAAAAATCAAATTCGGCTGTGACAAAAATAATTAATTTATATTGTGAAGGAATTCAACAGCCGTTTTATGGGTTTTATTACAGCAAAAAAAAAACACAAATAAAAACTACACAAGCCTTTTCAAGCTCATTTACATTCTCTTCAATAATACAACACAGTTCAGCAATATTTGGAATGGTTGGCCTACCCATGACCTACGGTCAAATTTGCTGATAGATCCATTTCTCTGACCCGAATATAGTGTACCAATGAAACTTTGCCACTACAGTCTTCTGATATTTACTGATAGCCCAGTCCGTTAAAAATAACTTTCATGTGGGACCGATATATAAGCGGTTAGTCCTTTGATATAATAAACTGATTTTTGTAGATAGAAATTTTATCTAAAAAACAAAATAAAAATTAAAAACAGCCTTCAGTAAGTAATTATTCGTCTTATTCAGGATATATATATATGTCTAGAAAAATTATTATAGGTCACGAATCTGGAAATGAAAAAAAATTTATATTCGTACTTGTAGTAGTATAGAACAAAAAGGAGTTTTAATAACTTCATAACTGTTTTCATAAATAAATTTGTTTAGCCTGTCACAAGTCGTTGTTACAAAAACTGTAGAAGTGTACAGCAAAAACAACTTTTGCTTCAGGGAATATAGACAACATGTTTGGACAATTCAAATAAGTTTTGCCAGCGATATAATAATCATGTACCAGAGAAATAAAGGGTAGCCACGGTTAAAGCGATATCCAAAACTCGAAAGTCAAGTGACAAAGACGAAGCAAAGAAAACAGAGACAGAAACAACGAACAACATACAGAAACTGAAAGAAAACACACAGAAAACTAAAAGTAAAAGAGCAACTAGGACTCCACCAAAAACTGGGAGCATGGACAAGGTACACCGTTATTCTTAATTAGGCTGAAAATGCACAAGCATTTATCTGTGTGCATATACCTTAAAAAAAAAGGGAGATAACCCCCACCGAAAAAAAAATTGGCCTTACCACTTTTTTTTTAGGTACTACGCCTATGATACTCAGTGTGAAAGTGTAATTAAAACAAAACAAAAATAAATGAAGAAAAAATATGACAAATACCTTGAATTTTGAGCAACAAATATTATGCTTGGCAAAATGATGTGTAGGCAAGTGCCTACATTGCCTATAGGCGGCTACACCACTGTTGGCAGATGTGTTCACTATTATGTCCTACGCAAGTGTTGGTACTTTTCATGCAGATTCGTAAAAACATAAATAAAAGAAGAATGTGTCTGAGGACACGGAGTTCCCCGCTTTCAGCTAAGTGGGCCTAACTTCCAAGCCGTATATGGGATCTGGCTGAAATTGAACTTGACCTGCATATTATGGTTGTAATCATTGTCTTGAAATTTCAGAGTCCTTTACAGGTGATAATGCTTTTTATACCGATCGGAAATTCAAAATGGTCGACAGCGAAGGTCAAAATTGCTTTGAAAACCTATGAATTACATTTTCGTCATCTCCTTGGGAACCACTGAACATAATTTAACCAATTTAACTTTGAGGGTGTTTAATATGAGGTACTACACAAGTGTTGTTACTTTGGTGCAGATCGATAAGAGACTTTAAACATTCCGATTGATCGATTTTCAAGAACTACTGAAGGCATCGTCGGGGGAAATTTATTAAAGTAGTCGTCCTCCTCACTACCTTTCTCACCCTTCCTCTCCCTCCTTCCTCTAAATCCTCTTCACTACTACTCCCTCATTCCTCTCCATCCACTTCCTCACTACCTCTCTCCCTCCTTCCTTTCCATCATCCCCCTCACTACCTCTCTCTCTCCTTCTCCTCACTACCGCCCTCCTTCCTTCCTCTCAATCCTCCTCACTACTGCTCTCCCTGCTTCCTCTCCATCCTCCTCACTACCTCTCTCCCTCCTTCCTCTCAGTCATCCTCCTCATTACCTCTCTCTCTTCCTTCCTCACTACCTCTCCATCCTTCATTCCTCTCAATCCTCTACCTCATTACCTCTCTTCTCTTTCCTGTAATAGTATCATCCACCTCATTACCTCTGTCTTTCTTCCGTCTCCATCCTCATAATCAACAGTTCCTCACTGTCTCTCTCCCCCTTCTTCTGCATCCTCTTCCTAATTACCTTCTCCGTATACTTTTCTCCTCCGTCATCATCATCCTCCTTATTACCTCCTCACTACTTCTCTCCTCCTCGTTTACCTTTGTCACTTCGTCCTTTCTATCCTCTTTCTTCAAATCTCCTCTTCACTATCTGTTTCACTACTTCCTCGTCATTATCCTCTTCACTATCTCCACCCTTTTCCATATTGACTCCTCCTTATTTTATACCTCTATCTCTCCTTCCTCTCCATCATCTTTTTACCATTCTCACTCCGTCCTCTGTATCCTTCTCTTTATATTCCTTCCTTCCTTCCCTCTTCCTCATACCTGTCAGTTGTGCCTTCCAGCACTTAGCAAACTTAAGTTTTTCTCACTTGCACTAAGGAAGATCGCTTTATCACTCAAAAGTGTTTTTCCCATCCTTTCCTCCTACCTCCTTATCCGTTCTCACTCCATGTTCATGCTTGCCTTAGTTATTACTATCATCATTGTTGATACCCTCTTTCGTCCACATTTAACTATTATGTTTTCCAACATATACATGTATAGAAGTGTACACAAGAAAAACCCTATTAAAAATGGAGAGGGAGAAAAACTAGTATGGGGGGAGGGGGGGAAATGAGTATGTGTTAACACATACTTGGTTTTCCGGGGGGGGGATTAAATATATACTCATTTTTCCGGGGGGAAATCTCAGTATATACTCATTTTTCCGGGGGGAAACTGAGTATATACTCATTTTTCCGGGGGGAAATGAGTATGGGGGAAAAATGAGTATGTAACACCGGCAATAACTGTTTGATATTTCACATTTGTTAAGAAGACAGACCCATATGCACCATGAACCCTCTGGGGGATATCCTAGAACCTCGGTATTTATTACTTTATTTAAGTCTATTTTTACAAGCGAATTTTTTTTTATTAGTATCCTTAACCTTTTAACGTTAGCTTTATTAACGGTAAATTTAGCAATGTCCACCCGCCCAACCGTTTACAAACAAAGAAGGGATATGGTATGATTATTTTTGTCCCGTAAAAAAGAAGAAATGACGCGTATGACGTGACGACAGGAGATTTTTAAAGGGGAATAAGCAGTATTATTATACCTCACATAATAAAGAATCAATTATATTTGTTAAAAGATAATCACATGACATAAAATAATCTGGATATTTTTGCTTCTAATCGCCGCCAACGGCGAATAACCTCAAGAATTACACACGTCCATTGAATAACCCTATTATTCAACGATGAATAATCTCAAGAATTACACACGTCCATTGAATAACTATTATTTAACGGTGTAAAATCATGGAATAATACTTTAACAATTCAAATATTAAACTATATATTTCAACTGTTTGTTCGGTATAATAAAACAGTTACGGCCCTCTGAATCGGTGAATATCCAAAATTATTATACCTCACTAACTTCTCATTGGCTTAAATTAAATCACATGACCTGAAACAATTTTAATGTTTTGTGAAAATTAACACAAAGGGGAAACAACTAGTTGTTTACCGGGTAACAACCCTATTGTTCCCCGGTAAACAACCCATTGCGTGCCTCAAAAGGGAAACAACTCTATCCGGAAGTGACATTGTCGTCTGTTTGTTTACAATTTGGTCGGACCAGCAGGATGGCAGTCGCTAACTCTTCTACTTCTACATGTATTTATTTAAATGCCCAATCCTTGGTCTGTTGTTCGGTATAATAAAACAGTTATTGCCTTCAATGGATTGTAAACATCAGAATTGTTAACCCTCAAGGGGTTGTTTCCCTTGGGCTAAAGCCCTCGAGAAAACAACCCCCTTCAGGTTAACAATTATAGATGTTTACATCCATTGAAGGCAATAATTGTTTATTGTAATCTATATGATAGATTTTGATTGGATTAAATTAGTCATGTGATAATAAAATAATTGAGATGTTTTTCCAAAATTAGCGCTGCCGGGAAACAACCCTATTGTTCCCCGCCAAACAACAGCTATTGTTCCCCGCCGAACAACCCAATTTCCCCCCACAAGGGAGATAACCTATAAAGTCGTCTGTTCAAAACAAATAATATGGCGGTCGCTCCTACTGGTCAGGAACCTCAGGGACGATTTGGATCATCAACAAATGAGGATATATCTACAATTGTGTTTTGTTTGAAGAATATATATATATCAGACTAAAACAAGTAAAAAACAAGAAACAACACAATAAAAAAAGATGTTAGGTGGTTAACATTGGCAAAAATATAATAAAACAATTACGGCCCTCTGTAGGGAAACATCCAGATTTGTCAACCCTCCGGGGGTTGTTTTCCCCCCTCAGGTTGATAAATCTGGATGTTTCCCTACACAGAGGGCCGTAATTGTATATTGTCAATCCCACTAGGGTTAAAGCAGCCCTCGGGGAAATAACCCTAGTGGGGTTGACAATTTTGGATATTCACCTCTTCCGAGGGCCGTAATTGTATATTGATATTTCCCGCGGTTTTAAACAAGGCAAGTTAACCTGACGATTTCGCACAAACGGCTTACGATTTTCTATCATGGTACTAAAATCACTGTATAAAAATGTGTAAATCTGAAAAAAAAAGTTATGACCTTTGCATTTCAGACTGAAACATCAACCGCATCGGTTCTCACCCCGAGTGCGGTAGATCGTGGGTTCGAGCAGCGGTCGGGTAAAACCAAAGACTATATAAAATTGGTTGATTTATTGTGTTTAACGCCACTTTCAGCTATATCATGGCGACCAGTTTTAGTGGTGGAAGAAGCCCGAGTACCTGGAAGGAACCACCGACCATGTGCAAGCAAATGATAAAACTATCTGAGAGTCGAGTGCACCTTTTTTGTAAATTACAAAGCCGGGCGCGAACCCATGCTGTCTTGGTGATAGGTAGTTGGATTACCCAACAACTCATAAAAGCCTAACTCATTGAGACACCAGGGCCCTTTTAAAATTGGTATTTGTTGCTTCTCCGCTAAGCACGCAGCAGCAAGGAGTAAAGGCAAAGACTAGTTGGCTCGGAATCGGAATAATGCGCCCGAGTGGAGCAACTTGTCTATCCGAGGACTGTTGTTTCAGTGATTTAGCACTATAAAAATCCAACTCAGCATGTTGGGTCCAGAACGACCTAATCATCATCTCATTGAAAATTAACTTGTTCTCGCCATGATATACATTTGTAGCTGAAAAATTGCCGAGTTGGCGTTAAACAATAATCACTCGCTCATTCGATCAGGGCGAGGAGCGACTTCCACAGGTCCTCCGCTTTCCGCCACCAATAAAACTGACCGCCACGACATCACTGAAATATTGTTGAAAGTGGCATTAAACACCATCAAACAAACAAACAAAATATTATACACGTTAAGTGCATCTGTTTTTTTTCTTTTCTCCAGTACTAGTAAAATCAAATGATAATATATTACATAATTTTTTAAGTGTTTTGTATTAATTTTTTTTTTTTTACAATATATATATAAATAGGTAGTAACAAAATATTTGCTCCAGTCTGGAGTCAAACAATACAACATGGTAAAGGTGAAAGACGATTCATGTGGTAGTCTTTGAATGAGTTAATGAACATTGCACAAAAATGTTAACAGATCTTAAGAGTTTAGAAACACTTCCTGTGGACAATAGATGGACCGGATTCATCGTATTCCTGTTTACTGATCCACATCTGTTGGAAGGTTGAAAGAGAGGCCAAGATAGAACCACCAATCCAGACGGAGTATTTCCTTTCTGGTGGAGCAATAATCTTGATCTTCATTGTGCTTGGAGCTAATGATGTTATTTCTTTCTGCATGCGATCAGCGATACCTGGGTACATTGTTGAACCACCAGATAATACAGTATTGGAATACAAGTCTTTACGGATATCTACGTCACATTTCATTATACTGTTGTATGTTGTTTCATGAATACCGGCAGTTTCCATACCAAGGAATGAAGGCTGGAATAAAGCTTCTGGGCATCTGAATCTCTCGTTACCGATTGTGATAACTTGCCCATCTGGTAACTCGTAGCTCTTTTCTAATGATGATGATGATGCAGCTGTGGACATTTCTTGTTCAAAGTCTAAAGCAACATAGCACAATTTTTCTTTAATGTCTCTGACGATTTCTCTTTCGGCTGTGGTTGTGAATGAATAACCACGTTCTGTAAGAATTTTCATTAAATAGTCTGTAAGATCACGTCCGGCGAGATCCATTCTCATGATAGCATGAGGAAGGGCGTAACCTTCATAGATAGGAACTGTGTGAGATACACCATCACCAGAGTCCAACACAATACCAGTTGTACGACCTGAAGCGTACAGTGACAACACGGCTTGAATAGCAACGTACATGGCTGGTGAATTGAAGGTTTCAAACATGATTTGTGTCATCTTTTCTCTGTTGGCTTTAGGATTCAAGGGAGCCTCTGTTAGTAGGACGGGGTGTTCTTCTGGTGCTACACGCAGTTCGTTGTAGAAAGTGTGATGCCAGATTTTCTCCATATCATCCCAGTTTGTGACAATACCATGTTCAATTGGGTATTTAAGGGTCAGGATTCCTCTTTTGCTCTGGGCTTCATCACCGACATAACTGTCTTTTTGTCCCATACCAACCATCACACCCTGAAAATGGAAATAAGTAATTATATAGCTATGCTTTATTATCATAAATGTAAATTCAAAACCAAAATGTATATATAAAAATATTAATAAATTAGACTGAAGTAGTGATCTATTAGCTATTTTTCTGTTATCAATTATTCCGATAATGTTCAAGTTCGCTAATACTTCGAGTACATGGATAAGGGAATTTGTCATCTATTTCACAGGTTGGAAATTTAATAATGCCATTTAAAAGGTGATAAAGAATTGATAAATATATCTTGAAAATGCCACTTAACAGATAGTTGGTCCAAAGGTTGCTAATTTTGAATAGGTCATTTTGCCGAGTATGAGTGGTTCGAGGGATGTTTCTCAACAAGTTTTTGAAGCTGAAACGTATTTTAAATAGAACACATGTTAGGCGTATATGGTCCAAACCTCAGCGCGGGTTGTAATGACCCAAATCCTTATGTACTTTTATACCAAATAAAAATTACTATAATGGGGCTTTGGGTCATCAAGTGAAATGATTGCTACCGTCATGTCCCTGTTGTCCAAAAGCTTTCGGAAAACAATACGAAAAATTCATCTCTGATAACCCATCTCTTTTCTAGTACTTACAAGATATAATTGAAGCCTAGCTGTGTAATTTAAATCTAACAAAATGTGTTTTTTTCAAACATTAATAATTATTTCTGTAGATGATTTCAAGTATTCAAAATCATCAACAAAAATGTTTAAAAATAAACGATTGGAAACACTATATATAATATTGAATAGAGGGGGAAGCCGGAAATATCGTAAATAAAACACCAAACGTGGACAAATGTCCGAAAAACTTTATAACTTCCTTAACTAATACATAAGGAGGAAGTAGACCACGTATCGTAAACAGGAAGATAACCTTATTAATAATCATAATTAGTGAAAGATAGTGCTTAAAATAATTACTTTAGGCCCTAGTTTTGAATCCGGAGTAATAGCGTTTAAATATTGTTAATATACTCAATATCCCAACAAAGTTCAATTTATAAAAAATTACAAGTCTCATGTTCATTAATATGCATATCCTTTCTTGTACTTCAAGTAGTCATACTAATTCTTTATTTTAAGATACATTTTATATCCCCCTCAATTGTTACAGGGATCAATACCGCACCTAAGACTATGGCTCTACATTAGTGGTGAAAACATTAGTGCTGTTTCTTGTTTATGTTGTAAAACAATTATATTTTAATATGCTCATATTGTATATGCCCCCTGTGGGCCCTTGATTGGTAAACCAATAAACTTATGACTTATGTATAGAATAAGAATAAGAATATTTATTATTCCAATCAATGGGCCCACAATAGGGGCAAACAAATTGCATACAGGCGAGATGTTTGTCGAGTATGTAAACATAGAATAAATCTGTAAAAAAAAATATCATCTCGCACCCATTCCTTCCTTGTTCTCACTGTCAGTTTCGTTTTCAAATTTTAATCTTACATTTATAAATAAAAATATATTTTTCTTCAAATACTCATACTGGTCATAGATGTCTAATAACACTGTCAAAACAGTTGATAAAACTGACCAGTCGTCAATGTGAAATAATAACTTACTTGATGTCTTGGTCTGCCGACAATAGATGGAAATACAGCTCTTGGAGCATCATCTCCGGCAAATCCAGCTTTACACATTCCTGATCCATTGTCTACAACCAAAGCGGCTACATCGTCGTCACACATTTTTATTCGAGTTTTTTTTCACACGTGCGTACTACTTAGTCGGTGAGAATATTGTGGGGTAAAGTTAGAAATGCCCTCGTATTTATGTAGTAAAGGCGGTCCTTTCTCGGAATTTCGCCGGTAAGAAAGACCATATATGGTCAAGTGTAAAGGACAACCAATAGAATTTTAATCTGTAAGACGTCATTCATGTTTACCTGTCGAAGGGTTGTTAATAATAGGTATTACTCACAAGGTGTATAATTTGTTTTGATTGCAGGAAATATCTTGAGGAATTTATGTGCTTTAATTCCATTTTGATCAAATGTACATTTATTAAAATGCCTGAAGGTGCACATATAGTTGTATGATTAATCAAATGAATTTCATTTCCTTTAGAAAGTTTAAAGTATGTTTAAACATGTAATAATGTAACCAAATTTTAAAAGAAAAAAAAACCTCAACATTGTACAGAAAAAAATATCTGCCGTCAAATTTTATAGAAAAAAGAATCGACCTGAAAGATGCAAAACAATAAATAATCTGAACATGCAATTTTCAACGAAAAATTTTAGTACAATTTGTAGGAAAAAATAGTGATTTTCAAGTTCAGAAATAAAGTCTGATATTTGATTTGTGTCACAGAAATCTGTCTTCGGACATAAATATACCCCCCCCCTTTTCTGAAGGTTAACTGCGTCATAGTTATTTTTAATTAGTTGAGTGTTAATGTTTACAAATTTAATTTGTCTGTATAAGACTGTCTTGTTATTCTTTTAATTTGTACTTAATTAATGATTGTCCTTTGTCTGCTTTGTATATATGTTTTGTATAATTGTATGCCATCAACCCCTTGGGGTAAAATTGTGCATTTCAAATAAACTAAATGTTATAATATCAAAAACGCACATGTTTTCTTTAATGGTCATGTCATGGTCTGTCTATCTAAGAATACTGCAATCTGGTTTTCTAAGAATTCATCTGGCATCATACTAATAGAATGTGTAGTCATCATTTTTGTAGTAAATAATTGATTGATTGATTGATTTTTTATGTTTAACGCCACTTTCAACAATATTTCAGCTATATCATGGCGACCAGTTTTAGTGGTGGAGGAAGCCGGAGTACCCGGAGAGAACCACCGACCATGGGCAAGCAACTGGTAAACTTTATCACTTGCGGTTGCGAGTCGAGTGCACCCTTTTTTGTAATTTACAAAGCCGGGCGCGAACCCACGCCGTATTGGTGATAGGCTTGTATGAGTTGTTAGATCCAGCGACCTAACTCATTGAGCCACCCGGGCCCCTGTAAATAATTGATGCCAGCTTAGTATGTTCAGCCATTAAGAAAATGCTGACCAGTTGGTTATTGTGAAATTGTTTATGTATTGCTGCTCAATATCCGTTCCATTGGAGTCATATAAATATATTAATATATTGGCTAACGTTCTGTAATATATTTATATGAAATATAGTTTTTGAAATCGTCGTAAAACTAATAAGATATTGATGTATTCATTTACATGTTGATGACGTAAAACACCTAAACCTAATCCCTTTACTTATTTTTACAAAATATTTGTTCCGTTTAGCGAGATGCTTATTCAATGATTATAGACATACACTATATAAAAATGAATACTTTTTTTTACAAAATGTACTAAGTTCTATTTCTTATGCTGTACAACATATTTCAAGACTTCAAGATTTTATTAGATAACGCTCACACACAATATTTTTGTTTAACAGTTTTGAACATTGTACGAATCTGAAAGCTTCTCTACCCATATTGACCCAATCCAGGGTTTTCCAAGAAGTTTAAAATGGTGGTCATAAGGATATGACAAATAGTTATAACATCAACTATTGACTTTTTAAATTGATGTTTTTACGTATCTCTAATAACG
>MJUT01036593.1:588295-601240 GCA_002080005.1 Gigantidas platifrons | reverse complement strand
TTGTCTCTGTTTCTACCACTAAACAGCATGTCCGTGGGTAGACATGTTGCTGTTTGGTGTCTATGTTGTCTCTGTTTCTACCAGTAAACAGCATGTCCGTGGGTAGACATGTTGCTGTTTGGTATCTATTTTGTCTCTGTTTCTACCACTAAACAGCATGTCCGTGGGTAGACATGTTACTGTTTGGTGTCTATTTTGTCTCTGTTTCTACCACTAAACAGCATGTCCGTGGGTAGACATGTTGCTGTTTGGTGTCTATGTTGTCTCTGTTTCTACCACTAAACAGCATGTCCGTGGGTAGACATGTTGCTGTTTGGTATCTATTTTGTCTCTGTTTCTACCACTAAACAGCATGTCCGTGGGTAGACATGTTGCTGTTTGGTGTCTATGTTGTCTCTGTTTCTACCACTAAACAGCATGTCCGTGGGTAGACATGTTACTGTTTGGTGTCTATGTTGTCTCTGTTTCTACCACTAAACAGCATGTCCGTGGGTAGACATGTTTCTGTTTGGTGTCTATTTTGTCTCTGTTTCTACCAGTAAACAGCATGTCCGTGGGTAGACATGTTGCTGTTTGGTGTCTATTTTGTCTCTGTTTCTACCAGTAAACAACATGTCCGTGGGTAGACATGTTTCTGTTTGGTATCTATTTTGTCTCTGTTTCTACCACTAAACAGCATGTCCGTGGGTAGACATGTTGCTGTTTGGTGTCTATTTTGTCTCTGTTTCTACCACTAAACAGCATGTCCGTGGGTAGACATGTTGCTGTTTGGTGTCTATTTTGTCTCTGTTTCTACCAGTAAACAGCATGTCCGTGGGTAGACATGTTGCTGTTTGGTGTCTATTTTGTCTCTGTTTCTACCACTTTACTATATGATTTTAGGCTTGTGAGGATGTTGTATTTTTTTTAGTATTACTCCAACAACATCTGAACACAAAATCGTGGAATTTACTCAAGCAATATGTGTCGGCTTTAAATTGCACAAATCGTTATAGAATGATATATGCTGTAATCGTCTCTCTCTGTCAAAACGTGTAACCTTTTTCAATTTTCTGTTAATTTTAATAGGAATACTTTTTATTTTAGCTCTTTCGTTTTGTGCTTTGTATTCATTTTCTCGCCACCCCTCTAGAAAATGAGAAGAACCGGGTGACATGTAATCTGATATTACCATAAGGTTGTATGCATACGGGTAAATACGTTTAAATAAAGTAAAAACACGTCATATTGTTTACCATAGAACGATTATTTCGTGACTTGCGGTTTACATTATACGTCTATTTGCTCAGGAAGGATAACATTAAGACTAATATTAAACCCGAAACTTATACAATACACCAATATTCAGAAAACTAAAATAGTTATTTTGCCACAACGCAACATAATTCCATGGTTATCGTTTGACAGTAACAAAAACAAAAGGCGCTTGTAGCGTGTAATAACAGGGACCCCCCCTCCCCACACACACCTTTTCAATAAATTATTTATTATTAGAATAGTAATATATGGACAACACTTCTAAGCTACTGATACCAAATGTACAATACTTTAGATCGACTTGTGTCAGATGAAAATCTCAGTCGCTTGTGGCATGGAATCATCCCATCCCCCTCTCAATTTTCTGCTGGCATGATTATTTAAAAAAAAATCTTTTCTATTTAATCTCTTTATGAGTGTTTTTGCCCGTATACCACGGGCACTTGTTTCATTCAAAGAATATATGCTCCCTCCTCTTCCTTACAGGGGGCATATCTTTTTTGAATGAAACAAGTGACTGTGCCGTATACACACAATCTTATGTTTACAACAGATTACGGGTGCCGCCCCGTTTCTACTCATTTTCTGGAGAGGAGGTACATGCAAGCTGCTATTACCATAATATTGTGTGTAAACGGACAAAACACTAAGAATAAAAGGAAGGAGCTTAGATAATAAAGTATTTTGTATATATGTTTACAGAAAATTGAAACAGGGAGGGGGGTGATTCCATGCCACAAGCGCCTGACACCAGTCGATCTAAAATATCGCTTGATTCTCTTAGACTCTTCGAATTCCTTTTCCCAAGTTACCGCTTGTAACAGATCCCACTGGCAATACTGTTTCAGTGACATTTTCATTGGTCCATCTCAAATACAATTGGACTTAAGTTAAACCCGATTGAGCTCCAGTGTTAATGGAGACCTTAAGCATATTTTATACCAGATTGATGTAATGGAAAATCAAATTCCGAGACATATGGCTAATCTGTTCATAAATGTAAACGTGTAGTGTAAAGTATCAATGATATTAACATGTTGTGTTTCTATGTGTCTGTCAACATTAGTTTATTATAATTGAAATCATTTTCTTACTTTTTAGAGTCAAACTGCTTTGTACAGGTATTTTGTGTGACCCATGTCGTGGCAATATAATTCAGTTTACTTGAACATGCCTGGCCATAACTTTTTTTTGGTTACAAAAATGTATTTTATTTGGAAAAGGGGTCTACAGTGGCCCCCAAATTCAGACATATCTCATACTAGTATTTGGAAGGTACCGTCAAACCATGCTTTAATGACCACCTCTATTAAGCAAAACTTGTATTATGTGACCTTGATTTTTATATCCCTTCACAGTGCATTTCATATCAATTATACATGTCTTATCACAGGGGCTTGTCACGATTTTTTTCCCTCGAGTACTCTAAATGGTACTCGAGGGGAAAAATCGTAACAAGCCCCTGTGGTCTTATGTGACCATTTTCACTGTTCACTTGGAAGGTCAAATAAGGCAGGATTGACTGTATATACAATTTTAATTTTCCCTCAATTTTGATGCAATTTGTTGATGCTTTGAATTGATTGTGCTGAGAGCTTTCGGTAGTATGTCATCGGATTTCCCCTATCTCTTACAGTTTCCGAGATGTACTTGAGACCTATATTGCCAAATTCCGAAATTAGATTAAAAAAATGTATTCAATTTTGATGTAGTTCTTTTTTTCTTCACATCAAAATGATCATCTTTGTGTGTTGTTGCTGGCCATAATACAATTTTGCTATTTTATTTTGAAAAGGGAACTAAAGGGGAACCAATTTCCGAAATTTCACATACACGACATCTTTAAAACCAAACTATTTTTGTGTTAGAAGTAAGAGCACCATATATTCCCGTATAAGATTCCATACATTTATAACCATATACTTTTAACGCTTTTCATAGTTTTTTTTTTAATTTGAAAAGGAATAAAAATCAAATAAATGCGATTGGAAATGCACGGAGTCTTATATTATTGGAAAACGCATCGGTGGTGTAATGCCTAGCGTGCTCGGCTCGCGTGCGGTAGATCTTGCGCTTGAGTCCCGATCGGGTCAAACCAATGACTAATGAATTGGTATTCGTTGCTTCCCCGCTAAGCACGCAGCATTAAGGAGAAAGAGCAAAAAGTGGTTGGCTCTGAATCAGGATAACGTGTCCGAGTGGGGCGATACGTTTACCGGCAGACTGTTGTTTCTGTGAGCTTGAACTATAAAAATTCAACTAAGCGTGTTGGTCTAGTACAAAACCGACCTCATCATCATCATCTCATTGAAAATTAACTTGTTCTCGCCAAGATATAGCTGAAAATTGCGGAGTTGACATTCAACAACACTCATTCACTATATTATAGGACTAGACGCTCCACATACTTCTGACAAAACAATGTACATTAACAGTGAACTATTTTCCTATTACCTATATCAGAACTCCAACCAAATTTTGCAACAAAAAATAATATAATTCAATTTTTAACTACACATTTCTGAGGAAGTCTGACCGTACTATCGCTTACATAGATAATCCTAGATTATTTTTAATTTGCACTTCAAATTATATCTATAAGTACGTTGATTTAGCCGTACTTAACTTGTACATGTAGTAGTATTCGTTACCATATAAGGTCATGAATTTGAAACATTGTTGACTCAGATCATATACTAAAATAGATGTATCGAATGTTGATTGAAGGGAGTCTTGATAACGTATCAAATATTGCAGAGATAGTACTAACAGATTTATCCCCCCTGTCCTTGTACTAGACAAAATTCCTGGGATATGCCCAATAAAATGTGTACTATAATTATGAGTGTGTAATTGTTGTTTAACGCCAAATGTGCATATTTTTGTTAATTTTTATTTTTTGTTATATCATGACGAGAGCACAATTTTCATTTACATCTAAAGCTAAAATTATTGATTTCCGTTTTGTACTAGATTAACACGCTTATTTTGATTTTTAGAGAGCTAGCTCAATGAAACAACAGTTTTCGGGTAGACATTTGGCTCCACACGGTCACATTATCCTGATTCCGAGGCGATCAGTCTTTGTTCTTACTGCTTAATCATGCGTGGAGAAACAGCAAATAGATGTTTGTTTCATCTGGGCGGGGCTTGAACCCATAAATTACCACCTTCGAGGCTACACGTTGACCATCACACCACCGATGCATTTCATTTGTACTACATGCATGCCTTCTTAAATGTATAAACCCATGCATAATATATATTTGAAAACCACATTAAAAGTATATCTAGGATTTGTCGCATAATATCTATTTTTGACGAAATTGGATTTAGCTTTATTTTCACAATCAGATGCAAAATTAGTGTAAATGGAAATGGAGATCGTCTCGAGGACACTTTTGTTAATTGTTCCCAACAAAATATTTTGCTTGAACCTTATTTTTAGAGACTACAGATTGAAAAATATAATTCCTCTGATTTTATTTAGATTAAATTCCCCCATACACAGGAAAAATATACTCCGCAAGAAAACAAATTATCAATGGACATTGTCATATTGTTCACTTATAACCGTAAAATTATTTTTTAAAATATATCAAATATGTTGCGTTGATGTCAATAAATAATAAATAATTTTATTGTCAAATAAACATCCATACATGTTTGTGACCAGAAAAAAATAAAGACATGATGAATAATTTTTTTAAGGGGAATTATCTATGCATTTTTTTCTTCAGGGTAATGACCCATAAACTTTTATTAAGGTTTTTTTTCAGTTTTCTGTCGCAACATTTTTATAGAAAAATATATATTGTCCCAAAATATGCAAAATATGAATAATGTGACCCTGTAGTTTTGGTAAAATTTGAAGAAAAATTACCTCTTATTCCTGTTTTAAAATATTTTATTTTTGTTTCTAGTGAATATAAAATTTTGACTCGGGGGAAAAACAAACGGTCGATCCGAAAATATTTTTCCCATCTGTTTGTCTTTTCGACGGATTATTTTGTGCATGAATAGATGAAATCCGACATGCTAATAAAATGTAAAATAGTGAAAATAAAATAATGCCCAGATGTAGTACATCTAAAACTTTAGTCAGTTATATATATTATGTGTCAGTAACTTGATGCAGGTCGGGGTATAGTATCCCCCCCCCCCAAAAAAAACCCCACACACACTCTTTTTGGGACAAAAACCATTGTATAGTACTAGTATACCGATAAAATTGAACCATGTGACAACAGGCTATTCGCATCTTTGATAAGAACTTCTACATGGAATATATGTGGAAGTTGTTCTCTGTCACGTGATGATAAAGATGTGTTAAGTGGGGGAAATCCGTCTTCTATCTCAAGTGTGACACTGTTTGTTCTGTTGATTTCCGCTCGTTGAAAGAAAATATATGGTGATCGATACATTCATCAAATATTCAAGTACTAGTTTGTAAATGAATGTCTCAAAATTACAGGTTTTATTTTCAGCAAAAAAAAATCAAATAATTTATTATTTATACCAAGAGCCAGTTTTTCGAAGCTGTATTAAGACCAAGTTTAACTTAAGTTTGTTTTATGACAAAAGTTCTGTCTCAATTCGCTTCACAAAACTGTCGTAAAGTAAGATATGTCTTAACATTTGTCGTATCTTCATGACCAATACCAGTATTACCTTCTAAAGACAAACCGCCAGTGTAGGTAGCATTCAAAATTACAACATATGCGACATTTATAGCAAAGAAAAGCCTTTAGGGACAAATGTAATTATATACACCTTCTAGATACATACAATGACGATGAACTGGTAAGGGGTCATTTCTCTAACAAGTTTGCTAAAATTTTAACTCACAAACGCAAATGGTTCTTGGAGAACNNNTGCGATTTGGGACTTTCACAAATTTACGAGTTAACATGATCGGTACAAATCTGATTTTGAACCTCGCAGAAACTTTGGCCTTCAAAAATTGAAGACGGTAACCGTGTTTTTAAAAATCGTTAAAAGTTGAAAACTATGAATCAAAAAATTATTTGAACTTGAATTGCCATGACAAACTGTATACGGGGTATATTATCAGTTATCTACGTGTCTAGGGTCAAGAATTCCACTGATAAAAATAATTTGCGTGAGCTGGTGAATTCAGATGATAACTATAACGTGAAAAGATTTTAAAATATATATACACTCTGCCCCTTGTTGGGACCGGGGCTTGATTGGACAATAAAATCTTTTCTTATCTTATCTTATACATGTATATGTATAAAACAAACTTGACAATTTCTATGAAAACACAAATTTGATATAACTGCTAAAGCAAACTCATGTAGCGTGAATCAACAAACGGGAAACAAGACAATCAATATGTAGTAACTACAAACAACATGAGCTATAGGAACGTTAATTCTCTCAGTCAAATTTTCCGCATAATTGTTGTTCTTTTGTATGTATTTGTTGGGCATTTTTCGTTCTTTTTTTTTTAAAAGAATTTCTTCCTCCCTTCTCATTCTGGTGTGCCACAAGCGCTTTTAGTTGTTCATGTTTAGCAGCGTAAATATCCCCGTGACGTAACGAAGCTAGTTTTACACACTCCGGGTACATGGGTTTTGTTAATCTTGTAGAATAGACTTCCGAAGACATATTCTGCCCAGGCTGGAGATACCGAGCAGCATATGTCTTCGAAAGTCTAATCTCAACGAGATTAGGGTTTTGTACGCACGAGAATAAAAAGAAAATAATGTTAGAATATATAGGAAAACTTGGAAGTCAATTATGTCATGATCTCATCCTAGTAACCAATCCATCTAACATCAATAAAGTTCATACATTACCACCTCTTGGGCTTAGTGACCATGATGTTGTTTACACAGAAGCAGACATATTGCTGCGTAAAGTACGTCAACAACCCAGAAAAATCCTTAAGTATGACAAAGCAAACTGGGATAACATCAAGTCTGATTTAGAAGACACACTTAAAAAGATAATAAACATAAACAATGATGCAAAAAGCACTGTAAATGAAATGTGGAACTTATTTAAGAGCAATCTTACAGAGTCAATTAATAAAAACATCCCACATAAAATGCTAACATACAAACATCGATTACCTTGGGTCCATAATAAACTAAGAAAGATGATTAATAAAAAGAACAAATTATACTTCAAAATGAAAAAGGACAAAAAATATAAAGAGAAATACAAACAGTTGAAACATCAGGTCCAGAAAGAACAAAGACATGCTTACAACACCTATATAAAAAAATTAATTCTAGACCTTCCAACAAATGATCCAGATCAAAGTTTTAATAACTAATCGAAACCAAAAAAACTCTGCTCCTTCATAAAGTCACTCAGAACTGACAACAGTGGAGTTGCTCTCTTGAAAAAAGAGGGACAACTAGTTGCTGACACTAAACAAAAGGCAAACATCTTAAAAGAACAGTTTAAATCTGCATTTACCACTGAATCAATAGATAACATTCCGAACAAGGGCGTGAGTCCACATCCAGTCATACCATCACGACACCTGACATCCAAAAACTAATTATCAACATCAATCCACATAAAGCCAGTGGCCTAGACAACATCAGCGACAGAATACTAAAAGATCTTCAAAATTTTACAGCTCCAATCTTAACCAGTTTTCAAAAATCACTTCAGACTGGCTGCATACCATCTGACTGGAAACATGCAAATGTTGCACCAACATACAAAAAAGGTGAAAAATACAACGCAGTAAATTACAGACTAATCTCTCTCACTTGTATCAGTTGTAAAATTATGGAACATGTCATTACAAAACACATACTTAACCATCTGGAAAGCAACAGTTTATTATATGATCTTCAACACGGCTTCAGACATTCTAGATCCTGTGAAACTCAACTACTGTCCTTTGTTCAAGAACTTGCCGCAAATTCAGATAAAAATATTCAAACTGACCTCATTATCATGGACTTTGCCAAAGCCTTTGACAAAGTTCCACAACAACGACTTCTATACAAACTCAAATTTTATGGAACCAAGAATCAAACATTAAACTGGATCTCTACCTTTTTATCAAATCGTACACAAACAGTGGTTCTGGATGGAGAGTCATCAGATATTGCTCCGGTCACTTCTGGTGCCCCCCAGGGAACAGTCCTGGGTACTGTTCTTTTTCTGGTATATATAAATGACTTATCAGAATATTTGAAATCCAGCCAACTCAGACTGTTCGCCGACGACAGCATCATCTACAAAACTATCAAATCCCAAAAAGATTGTGATAGTCTCCAAGAAGACCTTGATGCTGTCGCAAGATGGAAAGTGACTGGCTGATGGCTTTCCACCCAGACAGTCCTTACAATAACAAACACGAAAAATCCTGTAAAACATAACTACTTGCTACACAATCATACTTTGGAATCAGTTTCTTCAGCAAAATATCTTGGAATCACTCTTCAATCCGACTTAAAATGGACACAGCATACAAACAATATTGTAGCCAATGCAAATAAAATTCTTGGATTCTTGAAAAGAAACATTAAAACCTCTAACACAAATATAAAGTCGCAGGCATACCTATCTCTTGTCCGTACAAAACTAGAGTATGCATGCTCAGTTTGGGACCTCACATTGTGGAACATCGCAATAAAATTGAAATGGTCCAACGACGGGCAGCTAGGTATGCCTGCAACCGATACCATAATACTAGCAGTGTCACATATATGCTCCAAACTCTCACCTGGCCTACACTACAACAACGTCGACTCAAAACAGAACTTATTACAAGATTTTTCACCATATCGTTGCAGTTCCTACAACAATATTAATACCAACAGACTCAAGAATCAGCCAATTTCACCCTTTTACATACAGACATCTTCATGCATTCAAAGATCCGTACAAGTACTCATTCTTTCCTAACAATCATTCACTGGAATTTCAGTACTACCTCAAACTATAGTTCTATGCCCAACAGTCAACACGTTTAGATAAAAGCTAACAACAAGTGTTCTCAGCCATCTACAATCACAAATTTAAATAAAAATGAAATTGTAAATAGTTAAAACCACCAAATTTATTTCTGTTTGGCACTACTTGTAAATATGTTATAAATTGATTGAATTTATTGTTATTTCTGTATGAATTTTATCCTACGCATTCGCAACAGCTCGTAATCACCCAGTGGATGGAGAGCTGTATATCAAAAGAAGAAGATGTCCACTCACTCTGGTATTAATCTCATACTCGCCATACTCTCACAGAACTCAGGTTGAAAGACCGACGAAAATTCAGGCTTTGTTTCTCTTTCAGATTTATATTTTTGCTGACTGGAGCCTACTCTAATTTACAAAAATCGAGCCATTTTAAATTGCCATGTTAAAACGATTAAGTATTTAGTTATTCAACACCACCAATAAATACAAAAAGAGGTGGAGTATTCATACTCGTTCGTAAGCACTTTATAGTCTCCAGGTCATCTGATCTAGAAACTAATTGTGAGCTGTTATGGGTAAGGCTACAATTAGCGGGCAACAAACCACTATTCATAGGTGCATACTACAAACCAGAAGAGAACGATGAACAAAGCCTGATCGAACTAAACTCCTCGCTATCCCAGTTTGCACATACAGGTAATATAATCTGGCTACTTGGTGATTTCAATATGCCAAGTTACGATTGGTGTAAAGACAGACTAGAACCAGGATGCAGATCTCCGTCTTTGTATGAGTATTTTATTGACTCTATGCAAGACAGTAACCTTCAACAAATGGTTGAATTTCCCACACGGGATGAAAACATTCTTGATCTGTATTTTACCAATCGACCTACCCTGGTGAGTAAAGTGTGTCCCTTACCTGGCATAAGTGATCATGACATTGTTTATGCAGAATCAACGGTTAAACCAGTAGTGAACAAATGTAAACCAAGAGACATACACCTATACAAGAAATCGGACTGGGATGGATTCCGAGAGAGTATGGCTACCTACAAAGACGAGGTACTTAAAAACAAACATAAATATGCTAATGTAGAATCATTATGGTCAGAATTTAAACAAAAGATATCTGAATGCACATCATCCTTTGTGCCATCAAAGATGGTAAATGGCAAGAACAAACTACCTTGGATCGATGTGAGTATAAAAAGACTAATTCGTAAACGTGACCGACTCTTTTACAAACAACGACAAACAAAGAAACCAAAAGATAGACAACACTACAAGAACACAAAACATCGAGTACAACAGAAAATGAGACAAGCATATAACAGGTATGTCGAAGATATATTGGGCATCCTAGAAAACCAGGTATCCGAAAGCGAAACCAGTGCCAAACAGAGTTTTACACCTAAGAAGCTATTTACCTTCTTAAAACACGCTAAACGGGACTCTTGTGGCGTATCCCCCCTAAAAGAGGAGGGTATTTTAAAATCAGATGCCACCGAGAAAGCGAACATTCTGAACAAGCAATTTGAGTCAGTGTTCAGTCCAAAAAGTCCGCTTACCCTTAAACAGATGTGTCAAATGAAGGTAAGTAATCACCAAGCTGAACTAGGTAACGGACCTGGTAACCCACTCCTGGAGTCTGGTAACCACATCTCTACAGAAACCAAGATGCCCGAACTTGACATAAGCATTGAAGGTATTGAAAAGCTCCTTAAAAATCTTAAGACTGACAAAGCTGCAGGTCCTGATCAAATACCCCCGATCATACTGAAAGAGCTGTATAGAGAGGCAAGTCCCATAATCCAGATACTTTTCCAGCTCTCGTATGACACAGGCACACTACACAGGGAGTGGTGTGCAGCAAACGTTAGTCCTTTGTTCAAGAAAGGGGAAAGATCAGCTCCTGCAAATTACAGGCCTATCTCACTTACCTGCATACTATGCAAAACTATGGAACACATCATCGCTTCCAATCTGGTAAAGTATTTTACAGCCAACCACATACTTTACGATCTACAACATGGGTTCCGGGAAAAACGAAGTTGCGAAACCCAGTTGGTAATGCTGGTAGATGAACTTGCCCGTAACATCCAGCAAGGTAAGCAGACAGACCTCATCCTTTTGGATTTCAGTAAGGCCTTTGACAAAGTTGCACACTATAAGCTTCTTTATAAGCTTCACCAACTTGGAGTCAAAGGCAGAAATCTAAAATGGATTGCAGGTTTTCTGAGTAACAGATCCCAGAGGGTTATGGTAGATGGTGAATTTTCATCATCCATCCCTGTTACATCGGGAGTGACACAAGGCTCAGTGCTGAGCCCTATCTTGTTTCTGGCCTATATAAACGATCTTCCAGAGCAGGTAACATCACAGGTTCGGTTGTTTGCAGATGACACGGTCGTATATATCACCCTTGACCAGGAGGGCAACTCGTCTTCCTCCAACGAGATCTGCAACAACTAGAGCACTCGGAGTCTCTCTGGGACATGGAATTCAACCCAGGTAAGTGTCAGGTTGTTCATGTTTCCACAGCCAGATATCCCATTCACACTGGATACACTTTACATGGTCAAGTGTTAGAGTCCACTTCGTCAGCTAGATATCTGGGTGTGGATATATCAGACAACCTGAACTGGAGCCAGCATATAGGAAGGGCAACAAGTAAGGCTAATAGCTCACTTGGTTTCTTGCGTCGGAACATCCCAACTAAGAACACACAGCTTCGGGCAGCAGCATATAAAGCTGTGGTTCGTCCACAGCTTGAATATGCTGCAAGTGTTTGGGATCCTCACACTGGTCTATTAATCAGACAAATTGAGGCAGTTCAGCGCAGGGCAGCCAGGTGGGTGTATTCAGACTTCCGCAGAACTTCCAGTGTGACAGGTATGTTAAACGCCCTCAGTTGGAGAACTCTGGAACAGCGCAGGGCAGACGCCAGACTTGCACTTATGTACAAAATAGTCCACGAACAGGTAGCTATTCCTTCTGCCCAGCTTATGCGCCCGTCCAGAATTTCTCGTTCATCCCACACCTATACCGTGGCATTCCGGTAATAACAGGCTACAAAAAATATTTATAAGTATTCCTTTTTTCCAGTGGAATAAACTGCCCGACAGTATTTTCTCACTGCCAGATGTTGACCATTTCAAGCTGGCAGTGAACAAACTCCACCACCAGAAGCCGTAGACCAACATATTACTTTTACCTTTTAATTTGTACATACTGTTTTTTCATACCTTTTATCCTTTTAACACTAATTTAACCCACAGGCACTTGTTTCTGTAAAAAATATATATCATATACCTAATATTATACCAAGGTACTTAACTTTCAATTTTGATTGCAACTACCACCACGACAATTTCGCTATTTTTCGCCTCAACGGACGTCAGGATGGCATCGAGCCTATAATCACCTTATTCTACAATAATTTATCTACAAAATGATGTATAACATGACTGCCTTTGCTGAACCTCAGCAGTGTAATAGAGCATAACACCTACGTCTTGTCCAGACATCACGACAACAGTCGTCAGATGGAAATATCGGCCGCAGTGAATGCAAGGTAAGCATTTTGATTGGTTGATATGATAGTATAAAAATATAAATCTAGCAGATTATAATTAAATAGAAGAACTTTTCCATGTAATTTTGATTGCATAAATTTTAGAATTCATTAATTGTTCTTTGATAATAATAACAGATTTATTGAAATATTTTTTTTGTAATTATACATTCACTGCGGCCGATATTTCCATCTG
>MJUT01036593.1:519605-534168 GCA_002080005.1 Gigantidas platifrons | reverse complement strand
GTTTTTACTATATATGTGTTTTATTTTGTATGTTTACTTTGTAAATCAAGAGGTGAGACTCTAATAAAGTATTTGTCTTGTCTTGTCTTGCAATACTTTTTTTTCCAAGTGTATAGTTTAAAATGCGGTGACCTAATTGATTAAAACCAAAATGAATTACACGTGAAAGATTATCGGATGATCTCCAACATGCAAGTTGTAAATGTTTACTGAAAATTTATTTATTAAAATACAATATCATCCACTGTTTCATTGAAAAATATCAGACTTATGATCTCAAGCTGATTACTTCACTTTAAACAGTACATCTTTCTTCTGTTAAATACAGCATTCGACATTAACCTCAAATATATATGACTCCGGTCACATAGTCAAAATAATATCTAATTCAGATTAAGTCTGGATATTTATATAAATGGTTCGATGGATTTTAACCTTTAATGGTGATATTTAACTTATTGCAAATATTATGTTTTTTTCTTATTTCATTAATGCACTCAAGTAACCCATTTGGGTTTTAGCATTACAATTTACATAATATACATGTACTGACAAGACAAATAAAGCATACATGACTATATAAAAAATACAATAACATGAACTTCAATTATGAATGTGATGAGCCTCCCTCTCTCAGTTCTAATGACTCTTTGAAATTTGCTATTTATCAACAACATCTTCAGTATATGGTGCCTATTTTGTGTAATCATTGCATTAAGATTTTGCACGATCTGACATTTTTGTACAAAAGTAATCATTGCATTAAGATTTTGCGCGATCAGACCTGCTTGTACAAAAATACTCATTGGAGCTTATGTTTATTGTTTATAGATGCCAGACTTAAAATAAAACTTTTGTATTTGTAAGATATTCCATATTTTCCCCGATACGGCATTCTGTATAGCCGCAAAGGGAAATAACAATTTTGATTGGCTGAAATTATTAAACTTACATTTTATCTGCAATCACTTTAATATTTTCTAATCCGCTATGCAAAATCGTTTCATGGGAGAAGGTTTTTTTTCGTTGAGAAAATTGGAAGAAATAAATCTAGTCAAAGAGTTCTGATTTCTTAAATTATGAAATTATCTTCAAGCTTGTCTGTAATCGCTTAATTTGCTATCTGCTAGTGTGAAATGCAAAATCGTTACAAGGAGACGAGGTTTTTGGATGAAGAACTTGGAAGAAAAACATGCAATCATTTTTTGGTTGATTGCATTGAAACTGTAGAAGTAAGTATGTACCAGTAACTTATCTTTAAACAAGTTCTTGATTGACGTGACACCAGATGAATGAATAAAGAAACGAAAGAAGAGTTCATAAAGATGTAATAATTGTCTGTCTACGAGAAACGCAGAGGTAGAACAACAATGACAGAGCCGTTCCTTTACAATAATGTGGGTCTAATTGAAAGTATGTTCATTTATATGCATATCCTTTCTTACTGTTTGTTATATATAATTAAAACGTGTTTCAAAAAAAAAAACGGAAATCTTTTGAACAACCAGAAAATCCTTTGATCAATAGCACTCCTCCACACAGTAGTATACATGTACTTTGTACTTTCAATTGTACATACAGTACGTACGTGGCTGTATGTGTGATGATCCGTGTACTTTTAACATTGTTTCCTTTTCACGGAAGAAGATCTACTCACACGACGCAGAATATAATGTGACGTCATCGTGAACATGATGTGGTTAGATTCCGGTTGACGATAAAGTGCATGTTGTCTAATTTTAAAACTTTAAATAGCTTTTAAATAAATAACTTTCCCTTAGGCAAATTTAAAAAACTGCGTTTATTTGAAATTACAAAATCTTGTTTTTTTTTTAGATACAAATGTATAATTTACTAGACTAAACGGAAGAATGTGTGTTCCCCATAGCCAAGACAATGAATAGACACAAACTGTTTGTATAATACCAGTCTTTTGTAATTTTACAAATAATTTGATATGCGAAAAGAACACTATTCCAAACCTTCTGTACTATGTGCCGTCGTGGTCGTATAGTACAAATAGTTGGATTTACAACTACCTATGTATCTAGTGCCTAACACCACTAAAGTCACGATATTATCTGCGAGCTAGAATAAGATTTGCCAAACAAATGAGGAAGAATTTATAATATGTCACATGTAGATACATGTATCACATTTTCGAAACAAGAAGTATTGTGTCATGTGACGTGCCAGTTTTAATCCGTTCTACTTCTTGGTACACAAGAACATTTGGCTCAATGAATTGGTATTTTAGCAATATTTGTCATTTTTTCCTCATGAGGATCAACATGACCGAGCATATTCCAAAGTCTCAAACTATTTCCAGCATACATGTAATTTAGCGTAAGTTCTATTTTTGGGCAAATCAATTTCGGGTTAATCTTAGTGAGGGAGTGCGACAGGTGACTAAGATGTCTCGTCGATGATCTTGTGACGTAAAATTTGTGTGAAGTCATTGTCAATGTGACGCGGGGGTGCACAGTATTTGTGGTTTTGTGGCTTTGATTGTGGTTGTAGGATTAATTATCTACCACTATCAACACAGATGTAGGCGATGTTGACAGATATCTAAAAGTTTTCAGATTTCTAACTTGTTAGATAGTGTTATATTTGATAAATTACAGGTTAATATCAAACATATTTATACCTTTACATACGGTTACTAACTGATATCACAAATTATAAGCTTTTCACAAAGGAATGCGAAATCTTTTGAAATATGAATAATAGATACTAGTAGTACTTTTAATATCTAAAATATTATGCATGTACCTTGAATGCAAGTCCGAATATAGAAGACCAGTTAAACTAATATTTTTATGATAACGTAATTTGTAGGGATTAAAAGAAAAAAATCCCAATTAATACATAATTACTACAGAAATGTAAGACTGGTTAAGGCTTAAAAAGTGGAAACCTTTTCATGGTGATTGCACCCCACAGGGTAGAAAATATGTATTATTTCTATTCCCGGAATTTCTCACTTGTAGATAAAGGAAAGACTGATTATTATTTGCTGTTTAACGTCTCAAGTAGCAATATTTTAGCTATATATATCACATCTTCATATGACAAGGATTCCGTATCCACAAAATTCCACGACAAGGATCCCGCTTCCACAAAACGCTCTCGTTTGCAATGGTCCAGTGTCTATAAATTCTCGTGATACTCCAACCATAAAGGGTTCAATGGATTGTTTTGTCTATTGCGGATACGTATACCGTCAAAGCAGAAATTCGCAATTTTAATGTTATTTAATCTTTAATAGCGAAATTAATACGAGTGACATTTGTTTTCGAATACGATCACTTGTCTGCGAAGTTTATACACTAAAATGTGACAAAATATGATTTATTTTTTAAATATTTTTTTTCAGATTGATAATGATATTTTTATTTTGCCCCTACCAAACTTAATAACTAAAGAATGGATTAGGGTAATAGGTTGTGATGTTTAACGCCGCTTTCAACACTGTTTCACTTATATTGTGGCGGTCAGTTTTATGGGGGGGGTGAGGGGGACAGGAGTACCCGAAGAAAACCACAGATCTGCCGCAAGTCACTGACAAACTTTATCACATAATGTTGTATCGAGTACACCTCGCCTTAGTGAGATTCGAACTCACAACATCAGTGGTTGATATGCAATGATTACATAGGTAGTTGTAAATCTAACTACCATACAACCACGACCATGGCGATTTTCATAAAGAGAAATTATGAATGGGGGTTGCTTTCAAATGTAGGCTGCAAACCCGTATCCGATTTCACTACACCTGACACCCACACGTGAACACCGTTTTATACACCAATCGTGTCGTATCTTTTGTATTACTTCATGAGTTTGTTGTATCATTATCCAATCTTTTTGGTATAAACATATTTATTCATGATAAACTGTTATGTTATAATACATACAAATTTTGTTTAACATGACAGGATTCGGAAACAAGCTAAGCTTATACTAATCCGTCTCCTATGAATTATAATTGACTAATATAACAAACAAGTTATGGAAGACAGTGAAATAACAAAACAGAAAGATGTAAAATTAGTAATACAGATGAAATGCAACCTAGAATTATGATGTAAATCTTTTGCTTTTAAGAATAAAATTCTGTACCTTGATAAAAATGTCTATATTTTGATCGACACTTAAGGTGTCTGACCCCTTTAGTTTAACGTCAATAGTAACCGGATAATTGATTGTATACAAGAATTCATTTCGTAAGTCAGTATATTTTTTGCACGATGTCAAAAAATGGGATGCAGACTCGACTTGACCACATGTACAATTAGGGGAATCCACCAGATTTCGAATGAACAGGTGCTCATTTAATGAGCTACTGTTCATTCTCAACCTGGTGTGTAATATTTGACCCAATCGAGTGCCACTGTAATAATATGCAGGACATCTGCTATTTTGGGTTTTAATTCGCTCCTTAAAAATATTCAGGGACCTTGAATTTCGAGTATCTATAGGGAGTCTATTCCATAATTTTATGGATGATGGAAGGAAGTAATTTGAATAGAATTTAGTTTTTGAACTTATTTCTAGAATATTCGCAGACTGACGAGTGTTATGGTAGTGTCGATTATCGACTCTATCAGGTAACAAATTTCTCAAATATCCAGGTGCTTGATTGTTAACTATTTTATGAAGTAAAATCAATTTATGTTTTTCCCTTCTTTCCAAAAGTTTTTCCCATCCCGTTTCCTCGTATAGTTTCTGAATGGACGTTAATTTTGTACCACCCGTAACAATTCGTCCAATCTTTTTATAGCCTGGTCACGTCATGGACCGACTATTTATATACCATATACAGAAAAGATTCCTGATACGTGCTAATTTGGGTCACGGGTCATTGTGAGTAGCATGTGTAGTAACGTGAACAGATACGGTGTTGAAAAAACTGTTGGTACTAATAAAATATTGATAAATGCAATACAAGTTTATGTTTGTCTTCAAGAAATATGATAGACAAAACCATGTGTGAAGTTTTATGACGAAATACCTCCGATTTCTATTCTATATATAAATTTACGAATTGAATTTTTAGAAATACTCACAGCTAATTTTAGCGATGTATTTTTATCTTGGACAATAATGAGCGTCCTGATTGGATGACCGATTTAAAACACACTGAATCCGCATGGTTTAGCAAGGTTACTCAGGTCAATAGTTTATAAATATAGAATCTTGACAATGTAAAGGAAAGATGCTATGTTATATTTATTCATTTGTTTGATTCTGGAATATTGTTGATCATTGATTTAAACAAGAAAAAAGGGAAAAAAGGGGGTGAATTTTACAGTTAAATAAATGTTATGTTTCGACAATTTAAAGAGAAAAATATAAATTNGGGGGGGGGATTTGAAATAAAAACACAGGACCAGACTTTAAACAAAAATAATAATCCAGGATTAGTTTTTTATTAAAAAAAAATCCAGGACCCCTGTGTCCATGAATTTTTTTTTTAAAGTTAAATAATATGAAATATTGACATCCACACTTGCCTTTTGGACAGCACATTTTTGTGTCCACACTTGTTATAGATTGTAATTAATTTGTCTCTTACTAATTTTAGAACGATTTTTACATTATATTCTATATACAGTACAAAATGGTACTTGATATGATTATTTTATGTTATCTTGCACTTAGTTTATTTTAGTTATTTTATCTGTACGTACAAGTCCTTTTGCTGTTATTCTAGAAATTTTATCTGCGGAAATTATTCTACAGCAATCCGTTATTAATATATATTTTTCCTGTATATTTGGTTTTTCCAATGAAATCATCACAATATAATAAAATATACTTCAGTTTATGGTTAGTGTTATGGTGTTTAACGCCACTTCAATCTATATTTCAGTCATATAGTGGCGGTCAGTTTTATTGGTGGAGGAAACCGGAATGACCTGAGAAAACCACCGACCTGTCGCAAGTCACTGACAAACTTTATCACTTAATGGTCTATCGAGTACACATCGCCTGAGCGGGATTCAAACTCACAACTTCAGTGGTGATATGCATAGATTGCATAGGTAGTTGTAAATCAATCTATCATGCGATCACGACCACGACGACCCCTATAAAATTGAAGCATCCGGCCGTTTTTTCATCGGGATACTTTTAATAAACATCGGCATACTTTCAATAAACATTCGGATACTTTCAATAAACATCGGGATACTTTCAATAAACATCTGAAACCTTTCAATAAACATCAGCATACTTTCAATAAACATCGGGATACTTTAAATAAACAGCAGTATACTTTCAATAAACATCGGGAACTTTCAATAAACATCGGGAACTTTCAATAAACATCGGGATACTTTCCATAGACATCAGTATACTTTCAATAAACATCGGGAACTTTCAATCAATATCGGGATACTTTCAATAAACATATGGATACTTCCAATAAGTATTTGAATACTTCAAATAAACATCGGGAACTCCCAATAAACATCGCATCGGGATACTTTCAATAAACACCCGGATACCTGCAACAAGTTTCGGGAATACTTTAAATAAGCATCGCGAAGCTATCAAGAGTAAATGTAACACCGAATTAACATGTTAATTAACTTTGTATCCCGATTCCTGTATAATAAGATATTTACAGCAAGCACTGGTATACATTTAGCTAGCACTGGTATACTTTTAGCAAACATGGGTATACTTATAGCAAACATTGGTATAGTTTTAGCAAACATTGGTATATTTTTAGCAAACATTGGTATACTTTTAGCAAACATTGGTATACTTTTAGCAAACATTGGTATACTTTTAGCAAACATTGGTATAGTTTTAGCAAACATTGGTATACTTTTAGCAATCATTGAAATAATTTTCAACAAACATCGTGGAACTTTTAGCAAGCATTTTTGTACTTTTAGCAAATATTTTTATACTTTTAGAAAATATTGGGATACTTTCAATAAGAAAAGGATAGTTTCAGTAATCGTAAGCTTCAGGATACTTTCAACAAATATCAGGATAGATACTTAAACCACCAGTATGCTCTATATCCCGATGCTTATTGGAAGTTTCCTGATACTCATTAAAATATCCAGATGGACAAACAATCATCCTGCTGCTTCCAACCTAATTTCAGTAACCTTGTTACTGAAGCTGTATAGATTGTCTCTTTTAGATGTCTATATAATGCTTACTCTTAGAGATGTATCAAACACGCCTCCGTTGTTTTGATGGTTAGTGGGGTCATATGTATATCCATACTAAGTATGCGGAATGGGGATGTCAGTTGGGCCCGTTAGTGTGCTCGCCTTGAGTGCGGTTAATCATGGGTTCGAGCCCCAATCGAGGTAAACCAAAGTCTATAAAATTGGCATTTGCTGCTTTTCCGCTATGTACGCAACATTAAGGAGTAAGAGCAAATACTGGTTGGCTTGTACTCAGGAAAATGTGTCCGAATGGAGCGACATGTTCTCCGCGGAGTGTTGTATCAGTGAGCTAGCACTATAAAAATCCAACTAAGCGTGTTGGCTCTCATCATATAACTTGTTGTCGCCATGGTATAGCTGAAAATGTTCTCAGTTTGCGTCAATCTCATTAAAATCAGATCTCTCACTTGCCCACGCCGCGACATATCAGAAAAGGGGGAGCAAGTGAGAGATCTGATTTTAATCAGATTGAGTTTGCGTAAAACAACAATCGCTCGTGAACCCATTCACTCACTTACAATAGTTACACCCCAAGACGAAGACAAAAAAAGGTGACGAGAGCTGTAAAACAGGTTTTTTTTGTTTTTTTTTATGGTTTCAGCTATATCGTGGCGGTCAGTTTTATTGGTGGAGGAATCCGGAGGACCCTGAGAAAACCACCGACCTGTCGCAAGTCACTGACAAACTTTATCACATAATGTTGTACACCTCGCCCTGATCGAGATTCGAACTCACAACATCAGTGGCGATAGCCACTGATTGCATAGGTAGTTGAAAAACCCACTACCATACGATCTCTGCCACCACGGCCCCTGTAAAAACAGATAGGTCAGTAGGTTACACATGTACTGAAGCCTTTAACGGATATTGTGTTTACTTACTGTCTATGATATATTGATGTGTGCATATGAAATTTAAAGTGGGTGGGAGAATAAGCATAGAGTCAACAACGAAAATCACGCCATAAATTTAGATAAATGGTTAAAATATGCAGATCGATCTTTGTATAGTCGTAAAACTAAAATTTGATAGTAAAATATAAATTCCAGTAGATCCATGTCGACGGGGTTTGTTTATAGCGGGGGAGTCATCGATTGTCCTTGAAAAATATACAAATCTAGCCGACATTCGTTTCCAAAACAAACTTTATTGTCTGTGTAAACGACTATGACTAGTAGATTTTATATCGTAAATCATTTTCGGCACGTTCACTTTAAAATAAATGATTTTGTTAAATGTTTAATAATATTCCAAGGTATGCAAGTTACTTCACAAACGAAGCTATACTTGTACAGGTAGTATATGTACATAGCTCACAATAAAGTTTAGATTTATAATCTATATTATATGTATGCACATCACAGCTGTTACTTAATTTAGACAACATTGGGTATTGGGATGTTGCTGGCTTTTGATAAATACCCCATTATTCTATTACCTTAGCATGAAAACCATACCCATTCATATATTGGAATATACTGTTAATTTAACGTTGGCGTTTAACACCAATCAATCAATCCATTCACATATTATTCAGTTATTGGTGACCCATTCATACATTAGACTAAAATTCAAAATAAACATGAAAAGACTAATTTTGCACCTTATAATGTTAAATTATAACATAATGAGAACAATCTGTATTGGTAATAAAGACGGGCTTTCTATTTGCTGTGTCTACCCTAAGTACGCAGCATTAAGGAGAAAGAGCAAAGACTGGCTGGCTCGGAATCAGGATAATGTGTCCAAGTGGAGCAGCAGACTGTTGTTTCAGTGAGCTAGCACTATAAAAATCCAACCAAGCGTGTTGGACTAGTACACAGCGGACCCCATCGACATCTCATTGAAAAAAAAATGCTGAGTTGATATTAAACAATCACTTACTCAGTCTATTCAGAAATATTGTTGTATCATAACTTAAAATTTACCTCTATTAATATATTGAAGTAGTATAAAATGTATGACCCAATCATATATTTGAAAGTTGAAATAGTCTACGCATCATAGCGGTATTTCTGTATATACCTTTATATAGGAGGTGACCCATACCCTCTACCTCCCGCGATGTGCATCAATTTCAGTACACAAGTTCTATATTTTAAGCTTCAAAATATCAAAAGTAAATGGAATTGACGAATGTTTTAAATTAACATGTCCGAACAGTTAAACAAAGACACAGAAAAAAAACATATGTCACAAAACAAATTATCTTATACGTTTCATAATGGAGGGAGAGGGGAAATGTCCGGGGGGTTTATGCCCGGGGGGCTTTTGTTCTGGACCCATGTATAAATTTATTTCTTTTTTGTTGCAATATCCATCAAAAGGTATGTCAACATGGAATAATTCTGTGGTATTTAAAACACACTAATGAGAACATTGTTCACACATGAGAGGGATATTTGGGCCGGAAGGAGGCTATTAACTGATAATTACACCAAATTTCATTAAGTTTAGATATCCTTCGTTTAGAGGTTATTTCCGTCATACATTTTCCCGTTTGACATTTTGTATTCAATATGTCTTTAATAGATAGAAAATGTGATATATGATTAATAATAAAACGTCTTCAGATGATTATTAGTCTTCTAGCTGTTCACATTTTTCAGTAATATTTTTTATTGTCCAAAATTGTTCGCCAAATGTTTTAGAATTAACATATTTTTTTAAGAATTGCACAACTGAACAATAGTTGTAAACAGCAGATGAGCATAGGTTTGCCCAACTGAAATAAGAAGATATTGTCTGGTCGAAACGTATCAATCCATCTTTATAATGTTTGTATTTTATGTCCCCCCTTTTATGTCTCGTTTTATACCTCATCAATAACAACACCGGTATAAGTGACTAGACTAGCTTGATGAAATACAGGCAGTATTCTCTTACAACACCGGTATAAGTGACTAGACTAGCTTGATGAAATACAGGCAGTATTCTCTTACAACACCGGTATAAATGACTAGACTAGCTTGGTGAAATACAGGCAGTATTCTCTTACAACACCGGTATAAATGACTAGACTAGCTTGATGAAATACAGGCAGTATTCTCTTACAACACCGGTATAAATTACTAGACTAGCTTGGTGAAATACAGGCAGTATTCTCTTACAACACCGGTATAAAGGTCTAGACTAGCTTGATGAAATACAGGCAGTATTCTCTTACAACACCGGTATAAATGACTAGACTAGCTTGGTGAAATACAGGCAGTATTCTCTACAGCACCGGTATAAATGACTAGACTAGCTTGGTGAAATACAGGCAGTATTCTCGTATAAAAGCTTTATATCCAAGGAACAAAACCAAACTTCCTCAGCTTGCGGGGTATGAGCGCCTCTGATAATTGTGTGGGATGCAAAAAATACACAAACGACGTCCCGATGTTTGAGATTGAGAAGAGATCATACTAAACATTTAACGTTATTTTTTGCTCAGAAAGCGAAAAAGATCCCCAAAAAAAAATTCTTTCAATTTGACTCTAACTTTAGCCCGAAAAAGGAGGAGTTTGATTGGAAATATTGGAAAGCCAGATAATTCAAAACTCATTGGGAACAAGAATACTAAAATACCTATATAGGATGACCAAATAATAGCAGGATTTACAAATTAATCTTGTTTTCTGCTTCATGTTTATTAACTCTAAGGTTGTTCACGAATATTACTTTTTTTTTCTTATTGTTTTCAACAAGAGTATTATACATAACATCGGTGACAAGAGCATTATTAATGAAATCTTTCATGGGGTTAGAGTTATGGTGTTTAACGCCACTTTCAACAATATTTCAGTTATATCGTAGTGGTAAATTGTATTGGTGGAGGAAACCTGGAGAGAAAACCACCGACCTGCCGCAAGTCACTGATAATCTTTGTCACATTATGTTGTATCGAGGACACCTCTCGCCTGAGCGGGGTTAGAACTCACAATGTTAGTTGGGATAGGCACTTATTGCATAGGTTTAAACCCAACGACCATACGATCACAGTCACGACGCCCTCACCTCTCCTGCTTTAAATTGTAATGTATACTAAAAACTAAACACTCTATTAGTTACTGTAGGTTTCTAGCTGGTCTCTTAAGTTCTTTCTATGGTTTATGGGATCACACAAAAAAAAGACAATAAGAGCTACGATTTTGCAGATATCTTGGCTTCAATATTCGACTTAAATATTTTATCGCACTTGAAGACCCGACGAAATAATTTTGATGACTGATCTTTGCGGAATTCTAAGACTATTCGTCCAGAAACTATATATATCTTGTCCAGTCAGAATCCATATGCTATCTATCACTATCGACAGGTGTCCCTGAAATTCTATTTATGTCTATTTACATATGATGGGTAATTTCCCTAAAATTATTGTGTTTTGGTAGATTTATTTTGTTGATAGAGTTTAAGAAAGATAGTCTACAAACATGAAGAATGGTCCGATAATACCGACAATAAATTTCATTTCAATATTTGGCATTTAAAGTGTTAATCTACACTGGTATCTTTCCTAAAGTAAGCTTGTATAAAACAGTAAATAATATGATCTGTTCTGATTGGAATCAAATTGACGAGGAACAAAACAATAAAACTATTGTCTTAGAAAATATCATGTCAGAAAAGTGGTTCCGACCATTTAACCCTGAGTAAACGGTTAATGAATCTGATTAATCGAACAATTAATTTTACTGTTACAAAATAACGATTTGAATCTTAAGACAAAAAGACCTTTCAAAAATGGATACATTCCTTGTAATTTATAATGAAATAGATATAATTATCGCTATTTAGTAAATGACGGGAATTAACAAATCAATCATTGTGTCAAACAGAATTATGGTAAATGGTTTCAATAAGCATTCAATTTCCGACCCAGAACTGAAATTTAAACAGTTAAAATTTCGGTTCATGTTTTTCAAAGTTCCGATGATGTCATTTAATAATAACGGGGCATGCCTGTCGTGCAATTGGTTGGAAAAACACCAAAGAAATATCAAAAGATATCTACAAATGTTTGAAAGCAGATATCAGATTTGATCTTTATAAAAACAATTAAATTATAAGGTCTTCCTACAATGACCTGCTAATCTGTTTAATCTCTATTTCAAAAAACCATTACGTCAATGAGATAATGCTTTCACACTTTTGAAGTGCAGACAAGATATCATTTTGCATTTAAAATAAAATAACCAATGTACAAATTACCATGTACTCTTCAAGACATGTCTATGGTTGTTAAAATATGTATTCAATCAAATTAAATTACTAGTAAGTAACATAGCTTTTTGAAAATCTAGCCAACTGCCAGTTTTCTCCCTTTTTGTACCTGCTATTCAATTAAATTTTCCTTATTTGCAATATTTAAAGAAATCATATTCTGAATAAGAACCAGTTACCCTATTCAATATAACTGTTCCAGACCATACGCGTATTTGGACCGTACGCGTACGGTCCTGACCGTATGAGTATACTCGTACGGTCCGACCATACGCGTACGGTCCGACCGTATGAGTATACCCATATGGTCTAGTACGAGCTGGACCATACGGGTATTTAGACCATATGGGTTTTTACAATACAAACATTATATCATAAACTTTTATTGAGTTTTAGAAATTACATTTATCATAATTATTATTACTTTAAACAAAACACCATCACCTCATGAAAAGTAAACAGTTTCTGAACTATAATTTTAATTGTCTACCTGAATCACATTTTCGCACAATCGTAACAACTCGGCCATTCTCGCTACCCTGCAAATAACCTCGTACGTAGTAGGCGGATAAATAGAACTACTTTTCACATGTCAGTTACATGAAAGTTTGATAAAGTTATATTTTAAAGAATTTTCTATATTTCAATTATTTTCATGAATAAAAGTTAAAGTTTTAATTAGTTTTGCATGATTAGATTTTACTTAGTATGTCTTCCATATTAGATTTTCGTGGACTATATTTTTGTGCAGCTTAACTTCCGGCAAACAATTTAAGAAGAATTTCTACTATCTACATACGAGGTTATTTGTCGAGTAGCGAGAATGGCCGAGTAGTTACGATTGATTTTCGCATGCACGCCCAGAGTGACACTTGCTGCTACAAGGAACGCCGGACTTTCTACACTTACATGTTTTGTTCATGCATGTTCCCTTGCATTTATATTTAAATTATGAGGTACTTATATTGCCGGAATCTAGCTGAATCAGTTTTTCCATTCATTAAAACATTAGTAATTCTCTCGGTCTTCTCACGAGTAAACAGTTGGTTTGATGGTTTTTGTAATAAAGTTCCTAAATATGCTTCAAATGTTTCTTGCCACATTCGGTTTACTGACGATTACTTTAATAACTTTATTCAATTTCAAACTATTTTGTTAACTGCGAGTGAGCAGAATTCACTTATTACGAACATACTAAATTCAGGACATGTAAGTTTGTAATAGATTAAATTAGACTTATTTCTAAATTGTACAATTGCGATAATTAAAATATANGCGCTTCATTGAAAATGTACTTCGGTCAATGCTTTCATACCCGAATGAAACTTCAAAAGAATGCATTAAATTCTTAAATAAAGGCTTTTAGACAAAACAGAAGATAGCGATTTTTAGAATAGATTTTAAAGAAGAGCAAACTTGAATACAATTGTGCAATGCAAAAATCGACGAATAAGCAAACATCTATATACATACAAGAGTAAAAAATGTGAAAAATAACCCATTAAATAATTATCAACACACAACAGTATATAGTCTATTAAGGATATGACACATCTAAGGCGAACAGAGACAGCAGTTGGGGATAAAGTGTTATTTAATGAATATACACCATTCAAGTCAAAGATGGAACTATTCCTAACAGATTCGGAAAATAAACAAAGCGTTATTAACATGCCAAGTTAAATATTATTCAAATAGGGATGTTCAACAATACATACCTCTGGTGATGCAGATGTCTTAATTGTCAAATAAACATTAACTATAGAACACCGAAGGGACAATCAATAATGGACAATCCAGAGACACTGGCATCATAGGGCATACAAGACGAAGAAAAACAAACAAAAACACAATGCAATATGTGTTGGACACCACTAGGTGCAAGCAAATACAAATAACGTAAATAAGACACGAGCCCCCTTACAAACACCTGCAGGTGAAGAGGAAACCGAACATCGTTTTATGCAGAAATCGTAACGGATATCACAAAACTAACTCAGAATGTAAAGACACATAATAGGACAACACAAGAAAACTGAAAAAATGAGCAACACAGACCCCACAAAAAAACCGGGAGTGAACTCAGGTGCTCGCGAATGGTAAGCAGTACATGTTTCTTATAAGACACCTGCCATGTTACTCATATATACAGTAAAGTC
>MJUT01036593.1:507067-519237 GCA_002080005.1 Gigantidas platifrons | reverse complement strand
TACGAGCTGGACCATACGGGTATTTAGACCATATGGGTTTTTACAATACAAACATTATATCATAAACTTTTATTGAGTTTTAGAAATTACATTTATCATAATTATTATTACTTTAAACAAAACACCATCACCTCATGAAAAGTAAACAGTTTCTGAACTATAATTTTAATTGTCTACCTGAATCACATTTTCGCACAATCGTAACAACTCGGCCATTCTCGCTACCCTGCAAATAACCTCGTACGTAGTAGGCGGATAAATAGAACTACTTTTCACATGTCAGTTACATGAAAGTTTGATAAAGTTATATTTTAAAGAATTTTCTATATTTCAATTATTTTCATGAATAAAAGTTAAAGTTTTAATTAGTTTTGCATGATTAGATTTTACTTAGTATGTCTTCCATATTGGATTTTCGTGGACTATATTTTTGTGCAGCTTAACTTCCGGCAAACAATTTAAGAAGAATTTCTACTATCTACATACGAGGTTATTTGCCGAGTAGCGAGAATGGCCGAGTAGTTACGATTGATTTTCGCATGCACGCCCAGAGTGACACTTGCTGCTACAAGGAACGCCGGACTTTCTACACTTACATGTTTTGTTCATGCATGTTCCCTTGCATTTATATTTAATTTATGAGGTACTTATATTGCCGGAATCTAGCTGAATCAGTTTTTCCATTCATTAAAACATTAGTAATTCTCTCGGTCTTCTCACGAGTAAACAGTTGGTTTGATGGTTTTTGTAATAAAGTTCCTAAATATGCTTCAAATGTTTCTTGCCACATTCTGTTTACTGACGATTACTTTAATAACTTTATTCAATTTCAAACTATTTTGTTAACTGCGAGTGAGCAGAATTCACTTATTACGAACATACTAAATTCAGGACATGTAAGTTTGTAATAGATTAAATTAGACTTATTTCTAAATTGTACAATTGCGATAATTAAAATATATTTTAGATTCGAATAACGTTGATCTGTAAAATATTTTTGAAGCCTCGATAATCTCTTGAAACTAGGCAGACCGTACGCGTATGGTCCGACCGTATAGGTATTTTGAAAATATACGCGTACGGTCCAAATACGCGTATGGTCTGGAACATAACCACATCGTTGGTGTAATGGTTAGCTTGCTGTCTAGACTGTGGTAGATCATATGATTCTATACAATTTGATTTGCTGCTTCTAAGATAAACACATAGCAATAAAGATTGTAAGACCAAGACTGGTTTGCTCGGAATCAGGAAAATGTATCGGAATGGAGCGACATGTCTATCCGCGGACTGTTGTTTCAGTGAACTACAAATGTAGCACTATATAAGTGTTTGTCTAGTACAAAGTGGACATCATCAATATCTTATTGAAATGTAACTTGTCCTCGCCATAATATAGCTGAAACACTTGCTCATTTGGCATTAAAAACAGTCACTCACTATATGCAAGGACAGAGTATTAATCAAAATAGTAGCTTTTAAAAACTATCACCTTAAGGAATAATGTCTTATAAATCAGTAGACCTATATAGCACAAACAGTATTGCATTTAAGACAATGGGTCCACTCTGGCTGTTGACACTAACTGGTAACATTCCAGCTTCGGCAAACAACGCCACGGGTCTGGTCAGCTATTCATATTGTTATCTCCGTCCGCTTAGCAGCAATCTTATCAACGAATTGTGTCACTTTTATGAAACCGACTTATCACTTTTTTAAAGGACTGTAACGTTTACAGAGGAAAAATGACAAAAATAAACATTGTTAAACTTCACCAATTTTTATTCAGGTGAACTTAAAATGGAAGTATTTTATTAATGTCTGATGTTATCATGTAGATGGTGCATTAAGTTTTAACGAGAATATACCATGATTTAAACATTTAAAATTTAAATGAATAATAAACGTCTAGTTAACATTTTATATATAGAATATTTGTAATAAATATATAAAAAGAAGTATGAAAAAATACTGTACCAACCCACAGCTCACATACCTGTATTTGCATCAAGCTACAATGATAGTTCGAACCCAGTTCATTGCGAGATGTACTCGATACAACATTATGTGATAAAGTTTGTCAGTGACTTGTGACAGGTCTGTGGTTTTCTCCAGTTTCCTCCACCAATAAAACTGACCACCACGAAATAATTGAAATATTGTTGAAAGTGGCGTAAAACACCATAAACCAAACCAAACATAATGCTTAATATACTGACGAAATGAATTAAAGTCCAGGAAGCAAGAAATAGAAGTACGACTATCGCCTTATTCACGATGACCTCTGATGTGACCCGACTCCGCAGATGCTCGGAAGCTAAACGCGCACTGCGTTTTTGACGATCTTTCATGTTTGTTAAATTGTCATTTAGTATTCTTCATTTTTACATCACATGTCTTCATTTTAACTATCTAACAGACAGAACTAGAGTAATTCCAATTATCTACGTGCTAGTTGACACTCATGACAACAAAGTCGGTACTCCAACTTGGGCTAAAACTGACATCGCGAATAGTTGTTTCAGTGAGCTGGCACTATAAAAATCCAACTCGACGTGTTGGTCTAGTACAAAACATCATCTCATCAAAATAGTATCTTGTTTTCGCCATGGTTCTCCACTGCGAGGTACAGTGACTCTTGAGTAAGGTGTCCGTCGGTTGTACGGATAGAAAAGGGGTATCTATAGTGTCTGCGAACGCTATAAACACAAAAGACAATTAGTACTTAGTAATAGTTTGTTAGGAGTGATCGTTGGTGGCCTATGGTAAGGCAAAATACTCTGACCTTATATACATGTATATCTTCCAGTAGTAATCTAAATTTGAATGATGTATTGTTGGTAAACCAGTTCACGTCATAAATAAGGTTGTAATACTGATCCCCCTTGCCTTTAAACAACAACCAACTGATTTAGTACAAGGCATACTTCAACATTATACATGTATTATTAAAAAGTAACGTGTTCTCGTCATAGATAAAAATCTTACTACAAAACATTTTTGAGACACTGGTATCTAGAACATGTTTTTTTCGACGGATGTATGCACTAGAAGAGTTTTATTTTAATTCGCCAACAGATCGTTTGGTAGTCCTTCGCTACCTTCACCCGAACATCAAATATTTATGATTTAGCTTGAATAAAATAACAGTTTTGTATGGATTCAGATGTACAAATGTACAAAAAAACAAACAGATTTATTATGATAGTGAATGAACAAAACAATCAAGTCCAAAACAGAATAATTACTGTCAATATATATCGTATAAGTCTACACAGAGAAAAAATATGTTGATAAAGTATCGGGAAAGCAACCACTCTCTGTTTGCCTACTGTTGATGTTCAACTCATTTATAGGCAATACTTGTATAATGTAACGCGCAAAATATATAAAACAATAAAGTTGTCAAACTAGTTTAGTGTGAACAAATACAGATAAATGAAATGCGCCAGAAAATACGTATTTGCCCGCATTTCAAACTCGTGACGCCAAATAAAAAAAAACAATTTTAAAACCAGTACTCAATCAGTGCCTATATTTCAGTTAATGCGAGTTCACTTCTCTCTCAACTGTGAGGAGTATTCGATACAACATAATTAGACAAAATATGTCAACAACTTGTGGCATAACTTCTACTTCTACCAAATACTGACAGACTACAACAATTTAAAAGATTATGTCCGAGCTTGGATCATATCAGGGGTTTTAATGGTTTAACAGCAATAATCTAAAACAAAAATGTGAGAGCATCTTACATGACCGTTTATCTGAGTGCACAGTGTCTGTGTATTGACTGTTTATCTGTGTGCACTGTGTCTGTGTATTGACTGTTTGTCTGAGTGCACATTGTCTGTGTATTGACTGTTTATCTGAGTGCACTGTGTCTGTGTATTGACTGTTTATCTGTGTGTACTGTGTCTGTGTATTGACTGTTTATCTGAGTGCACAGTGTCTGTGTATTGACTGTTTATCTGAGTGCACAGTGTCTGTGTATTGACTGTTTATCTGAGTGCGTGACTGTGTTTATGTATTGACTGTTTATCTGAGTACACTGTGTCTGTGTATTGACTGTTTATCTGTGTGCACTGTGTCTGTGTATTGACTGTTTATCTGAATGCACTGTGTCTGTGTATTGACTGTTTATCCGAGTGCACTGTGTCCGTGTATTGACTGTTTATCTGTGTGTTGCAAACCGGCGATCCAATTAGAATTGCATGCGTGTTGGGCCTTTTGTTAGCTAAACACGAACTTCAGTGTGTCGCAAAACAAGAAGAAATACATTAAGAACTAATGTTTATTTGATTATGTTGCAAAGGCTAAGGGACAATATTTCACAACCAAAAATAAATTTATGACATAGGACATGGACATCACCGAATAAGGATAAAATAGGAAACGCCTCAAACTTTTGATATTTATTTTTAATTCACTTTATTATATACCAAAATTTCTGATATTTTTTTTATTTCTGGACAATAACAAAAACAAACTTTCTTTCTACGACATTCTAAAGTGACTAATGCTGTGAAACCAGCGGGCTAAAATACGGTAAGACATTATAGTGTCAATCGGTTGAAAGGTGTAGGAGGACAGCTCAATCAGAAAAATTGTTTACATCAAAATATTTAACAAAAAACAAATATATTCGAGAGGTGATAATTTTAACATAAAATCTTGAATTACGAGAAACCAAACAAATATAGCATTTAAATTAAAACACCTTCATATATATTTTTCTGTTAAAGTTTGAGTTATTCAAATTTAATATTTGAGGTGACAAGTTACATGCAATTAATATGAAATTGAAAAGCGCGCGCTTCCATAGTATGAAGTCACCCAAACTTTTTAAAATTTGAAAAGCGTATAATAAATTCAGAAATGCCCAAAAATTCAAGAAAAATACATTTCTGTCTTAGAATGAGATATAATTGCTTGTACAAATGTATTTTGTCCAAATGTTTTTATTTTAGTGGAAAGGAACGTGTCTATATTTTGAGGTATAAATATACAATATAGAACAAGAAGGGAAAGATCTGACTATGCTGCAGTTGAGTCAGTATCCCACAAGGGTCAGATTTGGTTCCTTTACCTACTCTTTATTTTAGCAATAACATCCATTATACTCATTTTTCTGTCGTCCAATTCCCTATAACAACCATACTGTCTTCTAGTTAACAAATCTTCACATTAAACTGATTTTTCTGTCTTCCTGCTTCCCGCATCGCAACTATATTATGTCTTCTGAATGGCTTACACGGATTCCCATTATACAGTTCTCCTTTCATCCATTTTCCATTATCACAATTATTCTGTCCACGGGATAGCATGGCCTCACACCGGTTCTTCTTGTCTTTCAGCTTTCCCTGTCGCCTCTATTCTGTCTTCTGGTTTACTTGGTCTCCCATTATACTGGTTCTTTATATTCCATCTTTCCTTATATACCGCTATATCGGTTCTTCGGTCTTCAGTCTTCCTCTGTCTTCTGGATAACATGGCTTCCTATTATATCCGTTCTTCTGCCATCCAGTTGCTCCTTCAAAACTATTCTGTCTTCTGGATAACATGGCTTCCTATTATATCCGTTCTTCTGCCATCCAGATGCTCCTTCAAAACTATTCTGTCTTCTGGATAACATGGCGTCACTTGAACATATTCTTCAAGCTAGCAGGATTATCACGTGTACATTTTCTTTGTCTGCCAGCTAAAATGGCTTCTTCTTATACATAGTATATCATTCTACAACCAAATTAAAAGACATTTCATTTGCTACTGTCGGGTTCTTTTTAATTGTACCATAACCTCCGAATGTGAAGAAGTATTTCTAGAGGTAAGGAAACAAAACAAAATTGAAGATGCTATATGAGATAACGAGTTAACCGATTTTCTTCTTAAGCAAAAACAATACAAAACACATTATTCAAAAAGCTACGACCACAATTCAACAAAAGTTACTATTTTTCTTTTATGTGTAACATCAAAGATTCAAATGTAAATTATTACATGTTTTAATAAGTTCGAAGAACTTTGAGGTCACTGATGCACCTGTATTTTAGCTGCAAGCATTCATATTTAAGATTTCAAATACTAGCATTACTTCCAGTACGAGGCTCTCTGTGATACTCATCAACATTACTTCCAGTACGAGGCTTTCAGTGATACCCATCAATATTACTTCAACCGAGTGGCTAATGTAGTCATAAATCCTGACCCACGTGTACATTTTGTCGGTTTATTGATTTTGAATTATATTTGTAATACTTTTTTATTTCTTGAAAATACGAATGACAAATGAATGAATGTCGTTTGTGGTTCTTGGAAGAATTTAAAGATTTATTTTGCCGTCATCCTATAGCTTACAGAACTAAGAAGGAGGTAAGGGGATAATAACCTCTTATCATCAAACAACACCAAAATACTTTGATAACTTTTGATGTACACTTTTATCTTCAGGCAAATAAGGAATAAAAATATATTTAGAAAGTCTAGATTTTATCATTACAATATAATTTAGATTTAGATATAACTTGATGTTCAATGTCTTCTTGTATTGTGTTGTTTTGTTGGCCTCCTTGTTTGTTTGTTTGTTTTTGTTTGTTTTGTTTGGTTTTTAGGGGGTCGTCGTGATCGTGTGGTAGTTGGATTTATAACTACCTATGCAATCCGTGCCTATCACCACTAACGTTGTGAGTTCGAATCACGCCGAGGCGAGATGTACTCGATACAAAATTATGTTTGTCAGTCCGGCTTCCGTTTGTCAAGTTTTTTGTTTGTTTTCTTTCTGTTTTTTTTTTGAAAAAGGGAGGAGGGGTGTCATGAAACTGTGATGAGTGATACTATGTGGAACTATACTCACTATTCTAACATGGCCTCCTTCTTTCGCTTTGTTAACAAACGAGCGAGTTATCCATTCGGTATAACCTCATTAGCACATGCGCCGGTGAATGTGACTGACTTTTCCATTGGCAGCATAAATTGTGTGCGACATTCTCCGCAAACGTATATATAAATTACTGTCTTCCAATCAAAGTATACTACCGTATTTGTACTCTTAGACATATCAGAATCGAAATAAATCATGGTAGCCAGAATGTGTTTTGAGTTTTAACATGGATTGTCGGATATTAGTCAATTTTATCCCTCGCTTCTGGCTCGGGATAAAAAAAACTAATATCCGCCAATCCATGTTAAAACTCCCAACACATTCTGGCTTCCATGATTTCTTTCTTAATTAGATTCACTTAAATAAATATAAAACAAGTCTATGCGTTAAAACTGAGACAAAAGTAATTTTTTCACGAGAAAAATGAACAATGTCACCAATCTGAATAAGAAGTCTGGGGGCATGTTGTATCTGTCTGTTGTGGTCGTTCTTTGACAGTTCTTTTATGTAATTTATATATATCTACATGTAGATTAATAAAACAAATCTCACCTAACCTTATCTTTTGATGTTTATTAACATAATTCATATTTATATATGAAAACTACTCATTTTTCCATATATTTCTAAAACAAATGTGTTTCTATATTTATATATATATCATATATGTTACATTGTCGGAAAATATTAATTAATGTGTACGAGCTTCAGAAGCAGGTAGAAAAACGATTCTTTGTCGAGCTTTTCTGGCCCGTTTCGCAGCGAATGCAAATACATTTCTTATTTACCGAAAATGTACGTATATTAAGTTTATCAGTTATCATGAAAAGTCAAAAAGTCCATAATCTTCTTAACAGCTTTAGCATAAATATTTTTTTTACCAGAATTCGAAGTTTGACTAGTCATAAATAATTGTGGCTAAGCAAAGCTCGAATTATGCGACCAGTCATAAATAATAACGGTTAGTCATAATCCTTTTGACGACTACTAAGCATGGACATTTATTTTTGACGACAATAGTGGGCCAAAGCTACATGTCAAATGTAAACAGCTAAAAGTGCCACATATTATTTATATGTGCAAGACAAAACATGTGTATCACATCAAATGTTTTAAAAATTATGTCTAAATAATCATATGTTCCACACATGTTTGCGATCATCATGCGTTCTTACATATACACATGAGAATCATAATATATGAATGGAAATACGCGTGTATGTGAAAAGCAAGTAATATGTTTTGTAGATGCGCGCATTGTGTAAATCTATGGCATTTTGTATGATACTGGAATATTTCAGTTAATGATTATTATCAAACAAGTTGCACGTTTACCCCAATTTGGAGGGGAAAAAAGACCATCAGAGCTTTTAATGATCGAATTATGACCACTATTGAGCAAAAAGCATCCAAGAAGTTGGAGTCAATTTGTAATAATTAAATGATTTATCCTAGCGTTGATAAAAAATTATATCTTTTGATTGGTTATTGACTTATTTGTCATGGCAGCCGTCTTGAAACTGAGTGAAACCCGCGCAATTGAATACAAACCTTTACATATAAAGCGATTTTATATTTTGTAGCAAGACATATCATCGTTAAACATATAAATAATATGAGATAATGTATATATCTGAATGAAGCAAAAAGTGCTTCTCTGCATTTCATGTCTACAGGATGTTAATGATAAATTGTGACTCCGGAAATAAGCTTTGTCCAATATGAAGCGGTACATAAACGGTATCTTCCGAGTTCACCAGATATCATAAAAAAAAACCTGCGACCAACAAGGAGACATATTACCCTGGGGAAAAGCGTCACGATGTGGGTTGCAATACCATACAACCGTAGGACAGACCTAGTGTCTAAGTAAGTCTGGCAGCTGAACATTACAGGGACGATATTTTTCAGCCACAACTAAAGAGTAGAGGTGAGACACATGTAAGCTGTTGTTAACATGAGTAGCATTGTATGGATGTGGATGAAAACATGTTAAGTAAATGAAAAAGAGCAGAAATAAATTGAGAAATTATGTTATTTTTATTGAAAGTAAAAATTTAAACAGAAAATTAAAAAGTGCCTTAGAGGATAAGACACGATTAAAAATATGGCTAGTCAAAGAACCAATAAAACGTTTATATCAAAGATACTTAAATAAAAAAATATGTGGTTTAATACGTTAGATAACTTTTTTATGAATAAAAACAAAATAAACATAAAATATAATATTCGAGCAGTTGCTTATCCTGGGGCTGGGACTATTTGTCAGTATAATAGTCCCAGTCCAGGGGGTATTCTTTTTATAATTGATTTTAACATTTCCTAAAATTCATCCAAACATAGAGAGTCGCATTTAAAATTCCGGAGTACCCGGAGAAAACCACCGACCTGCCGCAAGTCACTGACAACTTAATGTTGCACCGAGTACACCTCACCATGAGCGGAATTAGAACTCACAATGTTAGTGATGATAGGCACTGATTGCACAGGTAGGTGTAAATTCAACCATCATACGATCATGCACACGACGGCCCTGTAATGTACATCATCATATTTAACTTTTCTGAGTTTAAAAGAAAGGCTTATGCAGATGAATTCCAGAAAACAGGGGGATGACATCAATTCCTCCATTTTTTTAAATAATGACCCACATGACAATGCGGAGAATATTTGGTTAAAAATCGCTGAGTAAAAATATTGTTTTCTCACATTTCACATTTTCAAATTAACAGCTTAAAAGGGTATTACATATCTTTACTAAAAGTACACATTTGTATACAATGATGATGTTCGATATGTTTGAGTTAACATGTCTTTCGTGGGCTCAAGATTAATTAGGAATCTTTGTAGAGGTTAAAGTTTCAGCCAACCAGAACGAAGAAATACCCTGGCGGCCATGTTTAATGATCAAGAAGAAAATAATGTAAAATATATATAGAGGACCTCACAAACATCGTTTTTGCTAAAGTTGGTTCAAATTGGCCCAGTAGTTTCAGAGGAGAAGCATTTTAGTCGACCATTCAGAACCAAGAAGAATTTCCCATGGCGGCCATATTTTTGTGGGAACAAGACGAAATGTGGAATATCTGTAGAAATTCTCACAAATATCGTCTTTGCAAAGCTTGGTTTCAATTGGCTCAATAGTTTCAGAGATTGCAAACACATGAAACGTAAACGACGACAGAGACGGTCGGACAACGGACGCAAAGTAATAAAAATAGCATTCATGACCCTTTAGATCAGATGAGTTAACAGACTACATGGTTAATATGGTTTTACAAAATGCAAAACTGAGTAAGTTAAAGTACATGTATTTTTGCACATCCTACAAAATGACATATTGTTTTGACGTTTTTTTTTTCTTTTGCTCTAGTAATTGTATGTGCGAAGTGGAGATGCGTCATACGTACAATGTATCAATTTTAAACGAGCGAAGATTGGACCAGAGATCGCTAACTTCAGAGGCAAACGGTACTTTTATAGCCAAGTGATGGCCCTTATAGTTTAAGTCTTCAATGTCAATATGTATAAAATTCCAATCGTTGCGTTTTCTGATTCTACAATTTCTTTTATGTTCCGCGCTAGACAGTGTCGAAATACGTTTATATATACATTTAGAAATGCCAATTCACGGTAAGCCTAGGCATCTGTTATCTTGAATATATCGAGAAAGTGGACATACATGTAATTTGACTTTTAAATTCAAACTTCAATAAAAAAAAACAAAAAAAACACGTGGCTGATTTTGTACTTTATCAAGCCGCAAAGTGCAAACGTGATACTCTACAAATATATGATAATGTCCGTTTTCAATAGTTCGGAAAGCTATTGGTAAAATCTAGATGTTGACGGAATACTACAGCTCATTAAAAAATGCAGATGCTAACTTTTAATAACATAGTTATAAAAAATATTAAAAATGTGTAAATCCACAGACTTCTTGGTCCGTTCTTATTCACGATAGAATCGCTTAAAATACCGACGAAATTAATAAATTTTTAGGACGGAAAAATAATCATGATGGTCTTTGATTATCTTTGATGTGACCTCGCTTATCAGTAGCTACAGAACCGTGGCTTTTATGGTCTTTTAAGGACATAAATATAAATATTCAAAGGTAATTAATTATGAAAGCATGTAGAAAAATTGGTATTGAACCGAACGGTATCAGGGTCCTTATTCGACGAACTCGACAAATGAGATTATACAGAGAAAGGCCCGACGTCAGTTGGAGTCGGAATTCCGCAAATTTATAATCAGGTGAAATCCGTATTGCAAAAAAAAATCCTGCAAGAGAAACAGTTCTGCAGCTAACTTTGCACGTGATCAGAAGATCTTTACTCACTTGATAATTATTTATATTTGTTCTATTGTCGAACGTTATCTTCTGTCTTGTCAATGAATTGTGTAAATTTTATGATTTAAAAAAAAATAATAATAATAATAATTTTATTATATAATTATCAATTATAGAATGAATATAACTTTCCGAAAAAGAAAATGTGTATTTTTTACAAAAAAAACTTTGGTATCCCTTTAAATATATAGCCAGAAATATACCGAATGTCTGTAAATTGTATACTACAAGTATGTTAGAAGTCTACTCAATTAAATCGCGTAAATATGTTTCGTAAAATTGAACAAATATAATACGTAATCTTGTGTGAAATCTATACCCGTTTAAATGCGAGTAGTTTATCGCATAAAATATCAGTTTTCAGTTGTTCGTGAGACGTATATAAAACTTAGTTTTAATCGTTTAGACAAGTGTGAAATTGGGCAGAAAATTAATGTATTTGTAATACAGGTTCATTCAATTCACTGTAACTTACCTTTCGTCTTCACATATTCAATAAAAACATTTATAATAAAATAAAAACAATAAAAAAAACATGCACACACTAAAAAAAGAGCGAAACCTCTTGTCAATGTACCATCGCCAGCCTCAGATCATCCACGAGCAACTTTCGTGTTTCATTAAACATATATTTCATATGGATATGTTAAGATAAAATATAGCAGTGGTCTAAAAGTAGAAATAACATAACTTTAGAATATGCAGTGAAATGTTGAGGCTTAAATAAAAACTTAGCTGTAGTCAACATTAGAATATGCAGTGATCGAAATGTTGAGGCTTAAATAAAAACTTAGCTGTAGCCAACATTAGAACATGCAGCGATCGAAATGATGAGGCTTGAATAAAAACTTATCTATAGCCAACATTAGAACATGCAGCGATCGAAATGATGAGGCTTGAATAAAAACTTATCTATAGCCAACATTAGAACAT
>MJUT01036593.1:478403-502439 GCA_002080005.1 Gigantidas platifrons | reverse complement strand
ACGGCTAATCACACTCCGATACAGTCCACTCCGGTTACCCATGGCTAATCACACTCCGATACAGCCCACTCCGGTTACCCACGGCTAATCACACTCCGATACAGCCCACTCCGGTTACCCACGACTGATCACACTCCGATACAGTCCACTGCGATTACCCACGGCTAATTACACTCCGATACAGTCCATTGCGGTTACCCACGACTGATCACACTCCGATACAGTCCACTGTGATTACCCACAGCTAATCACACTCCGATACAGCCCACTCCGGTTACCCACGGCTAATTACACTCCGATACAGTCCATTGCGGTTACCCACGACTGATCACACTCCGATACAGTCCACTGCGATTACCCACGGCTAATCACACTCCGATACAGTCCACTGCGATTACCCACGACTGATCACACTCCGATACAGTCCACTGCGATTACCCACGGCTAATCACACTCCGATACAGTCCACTGCGATTACCCACGGCTAATCACACTCCGATACAGTCCACTGCGATTACTCATGACTGATCACACTCCGATACAGTCCATGGCGGTATCCCCCAACTAAACACACTCCGATACAGTCCACTGTGGTAACCCACGGCTGATCCCACTCCGATATTAGTGACCACTCATTAGTGGGAAGTATCGGAGTGTGATCAGCCATGTGTTACAAACACTGAGGTATATCATGGACAGGTTTAATTTTAAAACCCAGTTGGGAGTTAATGTAATACATATTACATTCAGGAACACCATGTTAATTCTGATATAAGACATTTTCTTATTGTAAATATATCTTGCCGATGAGAAAAAAAAATAAAGTATGCAACATAGGTCTTAATATATTCATTAGCCTCTTGAACTTGACCTTGAAAAATGTCAACAATTCAAAGATGAAGGTCATGTTCTATTTGTTTTTAACTTTTTGTGTTAACTTCCCATACCAAGAAGATGTGATAATGAAATTGTTTTCAAAGTATTTGTAGTATAATGCGACAAAATAAATAAAAAATGTTACGAGATAATTATATGCGCTAATAAGAGGGAAAATAAATTTACTCTACATCACATAAAATAAGAAGTGCATGAACGAGATGTTCTCTCATGCACAAGTACATCCTTAATTGATGACATTACTGAATAAGCTATAGTTACCAAGAGTTATCGTTCATTGAGAGCAAGGAACGACAACTCTGATAGAGTTTTTGAAGTGAAAAGAACTGTGAAGCTTTCTATGGGACTCTCTATGGATTTCACACTGCAGGCGCAAAAAAACCTTTGTCAGTGATTGAGTTCACAAGGTCAAGGTCAAATACCATTTTCGCGATCCCAATGTAACATTTAATCTTACTATAACAATATATATTACATTAAGGTGTTTTTGTTTTGTATCGTCACGGTATATGTTTTCGTCTGTCATATATTTTCGTCTCATCTATTTTATTTTGATTTACACAGCGCACGTGTTATTTTTTACCTGTCTTCCGGTTTCTATTTCTAGATAGTAAACAGGATGGCAACGTGACGTCTGTCAAAAATGTTTAAGATTGCTTTTAAAGACATAAGTACCAAAAATAGTGAACTTACCTACTGAACCATACTTTCGTAATGCCAAAAAATTACTTCATTTGTAAAGTAGCTGGAAAAAAATCCTGAAAGGCTACATAAAATTTAACTATGTCGTCTGCATCTCAGACACCAGCTCTACCTGTCGTGTGATTGTCATGGTGTCACTTATCGTACTTGTAAACAAAAGAGCTGACTGAAATGTGCCGGTTTCTTATACAATACAATACAATACAATACAATATCTTTATTTCCAATTCGGGCCCTCATGAGGCATACAGATAGTTTTACATAAGAGACAGAAATAATCCAAATATAGATAGAGTTTTACATAAATAAATAATACTGATAATGTCATTACTGTCATACAATTACAATATGTAGTATATATATATCATGTGTTATCAAAACATTATTTCTTACATTACATATTAAAGTACCATCTAAATTGAAGGAGATGAGGTGGATTTGTCTTTACAATTGACTGCCTTTCTTGTTTCAAAACTTTTTTGTAGTAAAGTTGAAATCGTTATATATATTTTAGGTTCGTCATTGTTAAATAACCAATATAGTTTATCGGAATTATTCAAGTATGGGAAATTACTACATAAAATCTGTATTTCATTTACAAAAAGACATCTTTCTTTAATGTATAAGGGACATTCAAACAGAAAGTGTAATTCATTCTCTACCTTATTAAGATTACAAAATAAGCATTTTCTCTGATCCCGATACAGTTTTTTGACATAAAATACACGTCAACAGCAGTGTAAGTGTGGAGGGTAAATATATTATTAATCGTACAAACAGGCAACGAAAATACGCTTGAATCTGCTAAGAAACATTGTGCTATGAGCATTTTTACAAATGAAAATATTAGGATCTATTGGGTCCATAGCACTGGTTGCTAAAAAAATCCCAAATGTTACTAGGTTTGGAATAGTTAAAAAAAAAAACTCTTAATTATCCGGGCTATATGCTCAGATGAGCCACTGGTTATAAATCGAACAGGTGATACAAGCTTCTTAGGGCCTCTGGTTTTTCATTATTTTAATTGCCAATTGGCTTTAAAAATGCATATTTAACCGACATATACCTCTCAAGACTAGTTTCACAATACATAAATTTAATGAAGTGTCCAGAGGTGATTTTCCGTTTAGTGATAAGATGATTTTATTTAACCTTAATTCGGTCCTAATATATTATCACTTAGTTGTTTACTATTTAAAGTTTGTGAACTTATTTCCAATTGACGTATACGTGGTTTATTTTGACGGAAGTAACAAGATAATTTACGGAACACAAAATTGTATAGCATTTTTTATCTAATCTGACATTTTAAAACTTGTCCAACTTGTATATTATTTAATACATGTACTAGAAATTACGACTGGCTATTCGCAATGATTTGTTTCAATACATGCAGAACTATACGTAGAATTTAGCTCCCAAAGATGCGTGCTTGACGATATAATGTTGATTGTTTATCTTTGTTTACCCATAAACCTTCCCGTTTCTCACAAGATTGTAGACCGAAGAATGCTGTTATATACGCAATTTAATATCAAATAAAATATCTTAACATGATGTAATTTGAATGATAAAATTTACATAAATAATATTTTTACCGGGTCATCAGGTAAATTTATAGTCCATAGAAGATAGTCCTGAAATTCATTAAATGATTTATGGTATAGGGATATTGCTGGTCTTTTTGAAGCAGATTCAAATAAAATTTAAATAGACATTACTGATTTGGTAGGTCAAATTATAACAGGGGAGGGGTTTATTTCCATCATGGTATAAGTTACAACGGATGTTACAGTGCCCCCACCCCACACCCTCCCTCACAGAGAAATGAAATTGATGTGCGCAGTTAATACATTTTGTATTGTGTTAAACATTGATCAATAATTCAAATTTGATTTGATTGACTGATTCGTGATACGTGCTTACATTGTAAATCAGGTTAACACAATACCATATATTTGTTTATGGGGTGGAGGGGTGTGGGCAAGAAAATTTGAACCACAAGATGTTAGAATTAGATTTTTAACCGATATTTTTTGTTTTACCCTCCATGGGATTTTATTAGACATCTTTGAAACTAATCGCATGCGCCTAGAGTGATGTTTGTATTTAGTGAATGCTACATTGATAAATAGTATTTTCGCTTTATTCATTCGTCTCTTTATTAGCAGGGTAATCTTTCAAAAGCGAAAAGTAGATCGATATTTTATTTTAAGGATTAATTAAGTTCCCCTTTTTAAGAAATAACTACATTTTATTAATATCAAAATATAATCAAGGGTTCTGTATATTATGAATTCGGCATGTTTGACTCATTAGTTCTACTTCAGGATGAAGCAGACAGACATGAGCATTTTCTACAAATAACCAAATGCATAATAGAGGTCGTCATAGTCGTGATCCTATGGTAGTTGGATTTATTACTACATGTGCCTATGCAATCAGTGTGAGTTTGAGTCCCGCTCATGTCGATGTGTACTCGATACAACATTATGTGATAAAATTTGTCGGTGACTTGCGGCAGGACGGTGGTTTTCTCCGGGTAGTCCGCTTTCCTCCACCAATAAAACTGACCGCCACAATACATGTATAACTGAAATATTGTTGAAAGTAGTTATACACCATAATACTATATTTTGACAGTTTTGTAAATAATATGTTGTGTTCAACTATTTTAATCAGAGAAAGACCTATATTTCTATGTTCAAATAATTATTGATCAGTTTTTTTTCCTAACTTTTGGACACTACAAAGATTGCTTAGTCACTTGAGCAGAGCTGAAGCTATTTTTAGCTTGAAATTTGAATATATTATTACAGAAATCTATCAAGATTCTTTGTTTAATAGTAATATTCACTTGTTATTACCTTATGATTATTATCTGTTCATCGAATTATACCAGAGTCGTACTTATATTTTTATTTAACACCTTTTGAGGAATAAAAGTATCATAAATATAACAACATTGAATACCGGAGGGTCTGTAGTGTAATGGGAGGTCCCAGATAACATAGACATTCACACGTGGACCCGTCATATCTCAGATTTACATCTTTAATATGTTAGCCTTTCACGGTGTATTAAAGAAAAGGTAGGCAATATACCTTGGGGTGGCGGTGTACAACGGTCAAAAGTGTGGATGGCGAGTGTCGTTAATCATATCATATACATTTTACAATCAAAATCGTGTTAGTCATGTTTGTGTTGAAAAGGTTACGCAATAAGTGTCTTGTTAATGTCGTGTTTATGTCCAAAATACTGACCAGCTAATTAATATAGCTGACCACATAATCTATTACATTATTATAATAGGAGAGTCAGACAGTAATTGGGGATGAAGATTGTCAAAAGCATTCAGTATAATAATGCATTTGTCATCACTTTTTTTAAAGAAAATTAAAGGGTCCGTTTGTTGGGGAAAAATTGTATGATCGACTTTGTTTTATACAAAATCCATTTTAATATAAAAAAAGAGAAAAGGTTAATAAATTGTATTGTGAATGTGTTTCTATACATTTTCGTTTTCGTACTAATTTTGACGTTTTCTTTGTAGTTTTTTTTNTTTTTTTTTTTTTTGGGGGGGGGGGGTTAAAATTTGTTTCTTTGAAATAAAAAAAAATTGTTACGCACTCTACAGTTCAAATGGAAAACTAGCTAAATATATGTACGACCGGAATTATTGAAATAGTAAACTATCCAGATAACATCTATTAATTGAGAATTTCCTATCTAACGTGGTCAAGTTTGTGTCACATTTTGTTCTTTTTTTTCCTTTTAAATGTCTTCAAATTACATATCATATCACTATAAATATACTTCAAGAGAGAAGTCGGTATACAAAAAATTAGCAAAGATAGTCATTGCATTAAACAAAATTCATACCTCATTTCCATATTACATTATCTGAATAAAAATATTTATCGCTACAAAATGCTATCGAGTTCGTTTAAATAGTCTTTTGACAGCTATTCTTAGCTTTTGGGTCCGTGTAACACTTAACAATTCAAAATTAAAAAAAAAAAGTTTTCAAATTTTAATATTTTTATTTTTTAACCAAAATTTCAAAATATCACAATTTTAAATTGTTAGAAATTTGAAAATTTCATCAAAAAGTGAAAAAAACTTAAAAAAATTGTTTTAAATTTAGAATTTTATATATTTAATCAAACTTTGAAAATATTAAACTTAAGGTACAATTTTCATTTTTTCGATTTGACTTTTTTAATATTTGAATAAAAATTTAAAATGAAGTTAAAATCTTTATCACTCTTGGGCTTACAAGATAATAATTTTTGTCCTGTTTAGCAATACTTAATGGTTCATTTTTTGTCGAACGGAAGGCACAAGACATAGGGATTACTTTCCGGTGGCGGCGTAAATTGAAACACTTTTTCTCACGGCAACTTATCTCCCTAGTGAACAGCCAAATACGTTGCTATGTAAAATTCGTCAGAGCGGCCTCCCGTTGTTCATTTTAGATTTACGGGGTAAGAATGATTGATACAGAAAATGCAAAAAAAAAAATTTAAGAATGTGCGATGTGTTTCCGTTCTCCAAACATTTCTGTCCGTCATTCCGTCCGTAACATTTTCTTGTGAACACTCTAGAATGAATATCTTTCAATGGATTTCAACCAAACTTGCTACGCACTTAGTACTAACACAGATCTAGAAGCCTATTAATTTTCAAGGTAATAAGTCAAAGGTCAAGGTCAAATGTGGACTTAGACCATTTTTGGGGGGATAGATCCTTGTGAACACTCTACAATGAATATCTTTCATCTAATAATGGGCTTTCATCTGATAAACATTGGTCAAAATCGGTGCAGCCATTGCTAAGAAATGGGCCAATAACATGGCCGCAATTTCAAAGAGGAAAGACCAATAAGATATATTTTTAACTAATAGGGCCATTTTCAAAGCATGCATCTCAAGCGAAACATTGAGCTTTTCCAAGATATATGAACCATGCACGGCGTTACCAGCACATAAAAGGGGGAAGCACAAAAATCGGAAAAAAATGTATAGAAGCAAAATAAAACATCATTGAGAGCAAATAGAAAGGCCACGGAACTTGGCGAAAAATACTCTCACTGTTGGTAAAAAGGACATGTACGCTTTGTTATGAACCCCCTCCCCCGATTCATAGCGTCGAAGTGTTTGTGAAAAATATAGCGTTTAGATAAAACGTGCTTATAACCTACAGATAGATCATTTTGTGCTGAGTTCCGTGGCCGATCTATTTTCTCTTACGGATGCTTTATTTTGTCTCCAGACATCTTTTTAATATGAACCATAAGTATTGCTAAACAGGAAAAAAATTATTATCTTGTAAGCGCAAAAGTGATAAAAATTATAACTTCATTTTAAATTTTTATTCAAATATTCAAAAATTCAAACATTCAAAAATCGAACAAATGAACAATTTATAATTTTGATATTTTGAAATTTTGGTTAAAAAATGAAAATATAAAAATTTGAAAACTTTTTAAAAAATTTTGATATTTTGAAATTTTGAGTAAAAACTGAAAATACTAAAATTTGAAATTTTTTTGAAATTTTGAATTGTTAAGTGTTACACGGACCCTATTGCTTGTATTGTTGAGAACATGGGCGTTTGATTCACATGTATTTTATTTTGTGGGTAATTTTATGACCAAACTTAATAAATAATTGTTATTGTCTTATAGTGAACACAAAAAATACCGATATGACCGTACATGACTTGTAGAGAGATTAACATTTCTTTAATATAAGTAAAATGACATAGCAAAAATGAATATAGTTTATAAACGATCGTAATGAACGCACAATGTCTAACAAGTATGGCCACCTTGAGCGACAACTACTGCTTCACATCTATGACGCATATACTTAACAAGGTCTTGTGGAACGTTACTACCCTTTTCCCCGAGTTTGTGGTGATTTCGGACGATGACGGACATGCACGTTTTCCGGATTCATTGAAAAGATAATAAAATTTGTCATAGATATGAGGTAATACTGTCCAAGGAAGCATACAAATATGATGTTGCCCCAAGAGCTCTGTGCATACACGAACCATGTGACATCTGGCATTGTAGTGTTGAATTGCATAGTTGAACGCATGGCGACCAAAAACGGGAGAATTATTGTGTGCGTTCAGCATGGCATATCCTTTGTCATACCATAACACTTCCTATACCCAAACGTGATCGGTATGTAAATAAAACAACTGTTCTCCGATCCTCGATCGATACCATCTATCACTGAAACGGAGACAAAAAGACGATTTATCACTAAACAGAAAGTGCTGTCAAGTGGAAAGTCTCCAATAACTACGATTACGTGCCCAATTTAGTCGAGCTATTCTGTGGAATTGGTTCCTTCAGATGACGTCGATGTCGCAATCCGACTTCATGCAACCGATGAGGGACGGTCTATTTTTGTTTTGCTATTATGAATATTTTTTATGTTGAAAGTGGCGTTAAACACCATAAACCTAAACCTATGAATTAATATCTCATTCTCTGTTACACTGATGTATTCTATAATGGTTTACAACACTTAAAATGGATTTTTTTTAAATATAGTTAATAACATGTGAAAAATATAATGTCAGTTAATAGGATTTATTTTGTGTATCTAGTATCTTATATTATGATCAAATTGTAATTTTCTATGTTTTCTATGTTTTGTTTGTTTGTATTTGTATTTGCTTGACCCACATGGGTGTATAATGCAAAAAATAAAGAAAGAATGATGTTTTCGAGATTGGGCAAGCTCTCGGGAAATATTAAAAGTGGGGTATGTACAATGCATCTATAAAATATAAATAAACGGAAATAAACGCTCAAATGATACAACAAATTGTAAAAATGTGAATAACAGGAAAAGGTGGTATATCAATATAAACAATTTTAACATAAATTGTAGGAGTTATATAATTTAAGATGTAAACACTTCCTTACACGTTACAGATCAAACCAATTAAAATGGTTACATTTTGTCTTTTTAATAGTTTTTTAATGTGTTTATAAGGGTCTCGTCTATCAATTAAATTTTCGAGAAAACATACATTTTTCTTTTATTGTTTTATTTATTTATTTTTTTAATAGAAATATAAAGAACAATCTTTGTTCAATCGAAAGCTCCAGTGGTTTGTAAAGAAGACGGTTTATTAATCCCCTACCGGCGAAAGCCGAAGGGGACTATAATTTTAGGCTCCGTCCGTCCGTCCGTCTGTCACATTAAAATTTTAAGTTGTCCGGACTTATTTTTTACGTCCTTTGATATAGTGACTTGATATTTGGTATGTGGCTATATCTAGATGAGTTACAGTTTAAGTTTGAATTTCGTTCTGGTCGAATGATTTTTGGCTGAGTTATGGCCCTTGAACTTGTATTTTTAGCTCACCTGACCCAAAGGGTCATGTGAACTTTTGTCATCACTTTGCGTCCGTCGTCGTCGTCGTCGTCCGCGTCTGTAAACTTTTCATACTTTCTTCTTCTTCTTTGAAACCACTGAACTGATTTGGACCAAATTTGGCAGATATGTTCATTGGGAGGTCCTCTACTAAATTTGTTATTTTGGTGCAGATCGGAAATCCAACATGGCCGCCAGGGCCAATAATGTGTTCTGATTGGTTGAAACTTTGAAAATCTTCTTGTCAGAAACTACTTAGCCGATGGAATTGTATCATTACAGAAATGATGACTGGATGGTCCTCTACTAAATTTGTTATTTTTGTGCCGATCGCATATCCAAGATGGCCGCCATGACTCGACTTAGTTTAACATTAGACCCTATGGAAATTTCACATTTTCATCTTTTTTTCTGAAACCACGCAACAGATTTGAACCAATCTTGGCAGAAATGTTCATTAGATCGTCATATACAAGATTTTTGTTTTTTGGCGCTGATCGGAAGTCCAACATGGCTGCCAGGGCCCATAATGTGTTCTGATTGGTCAAAATTTTAAAAATCTTATTGTTAGAAACCACTAAGCCAATTGAATTGTGACTTTACAGGAATGATCATTGGGTGATCCTGTACTAAGCTTGTGAATCGTTTGCTGATCGGAAATTCAAGATGGCCACCATGACTCGACTTAGTTTTAACATAGGACCTATGGAAAAAATGCTTAAAAGTCTTCTCCTATGAAACCAGCAAGTCAATTTAAACAAACATGGCATGAATGGTCCTTAGGTGGTCAATTTTCAAAAGTATGTCCTGTGAGCCCGACCTCCATCCAAGATTGCCGCAGTCAGCTGACACAGTTTTAACATAGGACCCTATGGGAAAATTGTTTAAAAGTCTTCCCTCTGAAACCAGTCAGCCAATTTAAAGCAAATATGGCATGGATGGTCCTTGGGTAGCATACTTTTAAAATTGTGTCCGGTGACTACTATCTCCATCCAAGATGGCTGCCATGAGCAGATATAGTTTTAACATAGAACCCTATGGGATTTGAATAGTAACTTGGATGTATTCGGCATGCAGACATTCTTAAGAGGACTTAGTTATGCATACAGGCTCATGTGAGCCTCTAGTTTGTTCAAATGTTTAGTTGTCCGGACTTTTTTTTTTTACCTCCTATGAGATATTGACTTGATATTTGGTATGTGGCTATATCTAGATGAGCTACAGCTTAAGTTCGAATTTCGTTCTGGTCGAATGATTTTTGGCTGAGTTATGGCCCTTGAACTTGTATTTTTTATTCAAACTTTTAGTTGTCTGGACTTTTTTTTCGATGTCCTGAGATATTGATTTGATATTTGGTATATAGCTATATCTAGATGAGTTACAGTTTAAATTCGAATTTCGTTCTGGTCGAATGATTTTTGGCTGAGTTATGGCCCTTGAACTTGTATTTTTTGTTCTCTATTTTAAGTTGTCCGGACTTTTCTTTACATCCTTCGAGATATTGACTTGATATTTGGTATATAGCTATTTCTAGATGAGTTACAACGCTTGCTTTGCTCAATTTTGTGCCTCCTGCTGAACATTGCTCCAAGCATTGATTGTGGATACCTTCTCAGTGTTTCTAGTCTAGTGATGTAAGGTATAAACCTCTAACATTTAACTCTACCACTGATGACAGTCACAAAAATATGTAAAAATATAATACATGTAATATATTATTTGCTTTGTAATTGATTTCCTCGACTGCTATCTGTCTGTCATTCCACATCAATTACTAGTCAAGACTGTTTTTGGAAGTGATTTGAGATATTATTGAGTCGATATTTGCTGATTTATAGCTATATCTAGTTAAGTTCAGATAAAATTCAAAGTTCTGTCTTTTTGAATTATTTTTGCCAGACTTTTGGCCCTTGAACTTGTATTTTAAAATCTAGTTACTGCAAGGTGATACTTCTAATATTTTAGGTTCTCTGATTTTTGCGGCCGGTAGGGGACAATGTATTGCTATGTGCAATACTCTCAGAATTCTTGTTTTACTTGTGTTAAAATACCACTTGAGGTCCAATGCTATTTGGCGTAATTTATATTTATACATGTATGTAGATTTTAGACTTATACAAATGTAGGCCCCCCCAGTGTCAATAAGACCAAAGCTCGAGCAATATGAGGTGGTAAATTTATCATGGGCATCACTGGAACCGGGATGGATGAAACGTTAACTGATATATATGAGTAAATGTGCCACCAATCTACGGGACACCAAATCTGATGGCTCCTTGTATCCACATGGGTGAAAATGGTGTGAAGTCTACCATGCCACAATACCATGTTGTAAATATATTATAAATTTTAAGCTTATACAAATATATAGGACCCATTGGGAATGGAGTCCGAGTCCGAGCTATATGAGGTATTACATTTATCATAGGCCTCAATGGAGGACCATTTTTAACGTTGTTTAATAAGAGTAAAATGTCATTTCACAATGCTACTTTTACACATTTATTTTGACTATTAAAATTAAGGCTTGTATCGATATACAATGTATTAATATAAACCCATATTCTGTCGCCTGTACAATAATGAATGATATTATAAAACATGTTAAAATAAATCAATAAAAATTCCGCATCAGAGAATGAGCAATATTAAAAGTGCAACATTATATAAAAACGTGGGAGTAAGAGTCTGAGTCATCACATCGTCATCATCATCATCATCATGTTAAAACATTTGTATGTAAATTTAAAAAATATAATATATGAATAAGCCACAACAAGAATAAACTATAAATAAATAAAGTTCAATTCATAAGATATAAATATAATTTTCCATTAACTAGTTTGTATTAAATATAAATGACTGTATTCATGTTTGTTTGTTTGTTTGTTTGATGGTGTTTAACATCACTTTCAACAATATTTCAGTTATATCGTGGCGGTCAGTTTTGTTGGTGAAGGAAATCGGAAGATCCGGAGAAAACCATTGACCTGTCGCAAGTCACTGACAAACTTTATCACATAATGTTGTACACCTTGCCCTGATCGAGATTCGAAGTGGTGATAGGCACTGATTGCGTAGATGGTTGTAAATCCAACTACCATACGATCAAGCCTCGACGGCCCCTAATGACTATATTCAATATCTATAATCTGAAAACTTAATTTTTTCAACAATCGTCATAAACAATATTAACCATATTTAAAGGCAATATATTTATTTAAAGATATGCATGTCACTGATTAAAGTCATATAAAACTTTTAAAAAGCATTAACTATAGTCAAAATGTTCTAGTTACAATGGACCTTTGTCATAACCAGTCTCTGCAAATTGGTCTTGCACGTACATAAGTCTCCAATAGGTTTTAAATTACAGAAATTTTAAAGATAAACTAGAATTTGAAATTCATTTGGATTTATTAGACTCATAAATATTCTGATATTATATGAATTTAGATCTATATATAACTTTATATCATAAATTGTCTATAGAATGTCAACGGAGGAACAATACAGATCGAGAATATAGATTATTCCGTTAAACTTTAACTAAAATTTAGCTAATTTACTTTTATACAGCTTTGGAAATTATTTTTGAAAGATTTATATAAAGATTTAAACCCCTAGCTTTTTCATTTACATACTGTATATTCTGAAAAATAAGTTATATCCCCCGTGGGAAGGCCAGTAATAGAACGCTAGTTTGTCCCTGTGGTGTACAGCCCCTCCACAAGAGGTGTTCGCCTTTTCAAATAAACAACCCGCCCTTATTAAGGGACGCCAACGAGAGATCCGTGTTTTAAGAGAATGACACACTGACATTCCTTATACATAAATGACAACTTGCAACGGCTTCTATGAACAAGTTTGATATCATTGTGCACAAGCAATCTCTTAAGATTATATCCCAATTTGATTAAAATTAGATCTCCGCACTTCCTCCCTATTTTCTATCTATTATTTACTTGTCGCGCTCCCACGCGGCGACTAATAGAAAACTAATAGAAAATAGGGAGCAAGTGCGAATGTCTAAATTTTATTAGATTGTATTCTATCCATTCAGACAGAGCCGGCCTAATATAAACCAATAGGACCAATTGCTTCTAATTGTTCCCCGACATGGAGTTATCTACTGTTGGCTGTTCAAGTACACACAATAAAACACCGTAGGTTTTAAAGAGAACAGCATTGAGCCCCGCACCTCCTATAACCGACCCTGCATTCTGACCTCCACTTTTTTGTGGAAATTTAAATCGTAATACACCATCATTTCAATCTCATGCACTGCTAAATTTTCGCCATGAACATAGCAAAAAATAGTGGTCACTCGAACATAAGCAACAAGCAATCAAAAAATATGTTTTGTCCCTTTTCCGCCAAATGTTTTTTGAAGAGGTATGAATCCCAACACCTCAATATTAAATGATGATTTCCAGTTTGTTTAAAATGTAACCGCTGCCCATACTAGAGCCGATAAAGTCAAGTATTAGTTTAGGAAATATACACAGGACAATTACAATCGAAACTAGTTATACACATATATCATGTACCACTTTTTATGACAAAAAGCAAAGAGTGGGCGAGTGATTGTTGCTTAACGCCAACTCGGCAATTTTTCAGCTATTTCATGGCGATCGGTATTTTATATTTTATAATTTTTTTTATTTGAAATGCACAATTTTACCCCAAGGGGTTGATGGCATACAATTATACAAAAACATATATACAAAGCAGACAAAGGACAATCATTAATTAAGTACAAATTAAAAGAATAACAAGACAGTCTTATACAGACAAATTAAATTCGTAAAATCATACAGTTATAGAGTCCACTTTCCTCAGTATTAAAGACTTTTTAATAAATGTAGCAACAAAGCGCAAATGATTCGGCAAAGACATTATCTGTATATATTTTTCATTATTGTTTAGTGCACTTAGAAAATTATTCTGTATATTCATTTCTAATTCTTTTCATAGTTATATTTTAATTTAACTTTTAATCTTTTCTCAAAAGAAACTTTTTCTTTTTGATAGTCAAGATGTTCTATTTCATCTAAGCCTATGTTATTAACAGTACATTTTATAAATTAAACAAGTATCGGATGGCTTTTGTTGATGTAATGATGTCGTGATGTAAGAGAAACCTTCAGATTATAATATGATACAATGTATATATATATACATAGAGAGAGAGAGTAAATAACTAAATAGTTCAAATTACCCCTGTAAAATATAAATTACTGTGAAATAACAGATCATTAACTTTTACTAATATAATAATCATCAAACATTACACACCCGATCAGTGGTGAAATGGTTAGCATGCTCTCCCCGAGTGTTGAACATATGGGTTCGTGTCAAATCAAAGACTACAAAATTGGTATTTGTTAATTATCCGCTAAGCACACAATAAGGAGTAACAGGAGTGTTGGCCGAGAGCAAGCATGACATCATCACAATCTCATTGAAATGTACCTTGTTCTCGCCATGGTAGAGCTGAAAAATTGCTTACTTGGCGTTTTACAACAATTACTCACTCTCTTACAACACGTTCTAGTTATTTGACAATGAATTTCAATCTAGATATATATATATATATCAAAATAATCTTATTAATATGCATGTTAATTTAGACACGTTATTATAAAAGTAAAATTAGAATTGAACGTACTTGATGTGATACCTCAAAAACAATAGTTTAATCTATTTAAAAATAGAATATGTAACATACATTCCAGGGGTGAATCCAGGATTTCAAGTTAGGGGGCGCACTTCAAATAATCGCGCCGAGCGGAGCGAGCGGCGAACATTTTTGGGGTTTTTCGTGTAAAAAATCACGATTTTACGCCAAAAAAAAAATCATATTTTGTCCAAATTTAGGGAGGGGCGCCGTGTGCGCCCCCTGGATCCGCCCCTACATTCTCTGCGAATATAAAATATATTTGTGCGCGCTTTATAATGAGCCTCTGGTGAGCTTTTCTTTCCTGTTTTGAAGCGAGTTCAAATTAAAGTTATATTCGCTGACAATGTAAGTATTTTGTGTTTATCCTGCAACGCAAGCAAGTCGCAACTTTGTCTTATTAATGTGTAAAATGTCGATTTTATGTTCTCTTTGTTACATGTTTATTTGTATAATTTGTATGATTGTCACAGTAAAATTTTGAGTTTGAATTATGTAAAATAAAGACAATGCGGACGTCGAAGAGGACACGCCATGTAAACCACTTGTAAGAATGCTGGATTCTGATTGGTTGATAGCCGTGATATTTTTTTTTTACAAATTCAGATGGTTTTTTTTTACCTTGCGTTGTGAATTTGCAGAATTTTTACTTCATGTAGGTGTATTTGCATAAGATTTAATTTTTTTTCATGGTGTTTGCAAAATCGTATTTGCTTTATGGGAGTGAAATTTGGGGGATGTTTGATACAAACTCGGCTAGTTGCAAGAAAACGAGTGATTATATTTTAGATAAAGTATATGCATCTGGAATAACTGAAAAGTCACACAATAGATTTATGAAATATATTCTTGGTGTTAATAGAAAAGCAAGTAACATTGCAGTTATGTCAGAATTGGAACGATACCCTATTTATTTCTCAGTAATTCTGTCAATGTTGAAGTATTTTCACAGGCTTAATAATTTATCAGAAGGTTTACTTTATGATGCTTTAGTTTGTAATAAGGAATTGAATTTATGTCAAAGAAATACATGGTATTCTAGTATATTACTAATATTAAATAAGATGAATATATCAAATGTTAATGTCTATGTAGGCACTCTATGTAACAATGTGAAAAAAAATTTATGTGATAGTTTTCTTAGTTATTGGTATAATTTAAAAAAATGTATAAATGAAGACAAAAAGGGAAAACTCCCTACATATTTTACATTCAAGGAACATTTTATTAGAGAAAAATATACATTTCTTAATGATTTCAAAATAAGACAGGCAATTTGTAAAATCAGAATTAGTGCACATCCTCTTATGATTGAAATTGGTAGATATAAAAACTTGGAAACGGAAGAACATTATGTAAACTGTGTATAACACACAAAAATTTAGGATGAAAATAATTTTTTAATCGATTGCCCCATATATAATAATAGTAGAAAGATTTGTTTTCAGAAAATTTCAGAAGTATGTTCTAATTTCAATAATATGTCAGATATATCAAAATTCTATTATTTATTTACCAATGAAGATCGTTCAATAATTAATATTTTTGGAAAATATATAATAGAGTGCCTTGAGACAAGAAAACTGAAACAGGGTTTANATTGCCTCCAATGACAATAATCAATGTATGCAATTTGTTTGCCCCTATTGTGGGCCCGTTGATTGGAATAATAAATATTCTTATTCTTATTATTCTTATTCTTATTATTCTTATTCTTCTTATTTGCCGTTTTTACCCTTCACAGAGACGCTTGTAACAAAATTTGTAAAACGTTATCAGTTGTGCGTTTTATATAAGTTTATTTGAAATGCACAATTTTACCCCAAGGGGTTGATGGCATACAATTATACAAAACATATATACAAAGCAGACAAAGGACAATCATTAATTAAGTACAAATATGAAAACTGAAACAGGGTTTATGATACTGAAACACAGGCACTTGTATCTATCAATGGGGAACTCTTCCTCCCTCTTACCGTAATAGTAAGAGGGAGGAAGGGTCCCCCATTGATAAAAACAAGTGCCTGTGTACTGAAATATTTTTTCTCTTTATGTTTATATTATTAATTAAAAAAATGTTATGGCTCTGAACCCGACAAGAAACATTGTATTTATATTTATATATACATGTATATGTATAATTTCCTCCAGTGACAATAATCAATGTATGCAATTTGGTTGCCCCTATTGTGGGCCCATTGATTGGAATAATACATATTCGTATTCTTATTCTTATAACATCATTCTGTAGAATTAAACAGATACATCATATGTTAGGTCCTGAAAACGACAAACAAAAGGTATTATTTATTTAGCAAGTGTTCTAAATAATATTCGGTGTAATTAAACAGATACATCATGTTCGCGAGGGGTATTTGCGAAAAAAAATACCAGTCGAAAGACGAAACAAAAATGTATAAACATGCTTTGATACAGTAAATGAAGCGCTCATTGCAAGATAAATCTATACAGAGTCGGTTTTAGGAGATGCAGACCTGTGTTCTCTGCAAAACCTGCAGTGTGTTGTTGTGTGTACATATGAACAGCCGAGAGTAGATAACTCCAGCGCGGAATCTTAAAAACGTGTTTACAATTTGACATGTAAATTTGTTTAAAATTCTGTAATTTTAAAATCTACACTAGAATTCAAATTTTAAATACTTTTCAAAGAGCGCGATTCACTCATGAAGACAAGCAGACGACAGTTGCAACTGCATTCGTTGGTCTCCAAGGTCATATCTGTACTTTGTGATGTGATATCTAATGTCTGTAATACATAGGTAAATATATTGAACTTCATTAAAATTCTTTGTCCACATTGGTAACTGTGGTCTTTGTCAAGTTTTATCCCTTCATCAATGGAAGGATAAGATAATTATCATTCAAAAGACCATCAAGATCAAATCTATATCAGAACTTAAGTCCAAGATAACATACTAACACATAAAATCGTAGTCAGGTATTTACACGAATTCTAGACAGAGTACCCAGATTCATTGTGTTAAATGACCAAGAGTCTTAGGTCAAAAATTCAAAACGACAATTAAAAAAAAAAAGAAAATCGACATCAGACGACATTTAATACCCAGCTACGCCACTGATTTTTCAGAGTAAAGAATAAAATGTTGCATTGTTTCCATCTCTGGTGACCCTTGAGATATTAAATAAGGTTAATATAATGAACAGTGAGAAGATTGAATATTTTTCTTGCTAACAATTTGCTGACAAAAGCTTGTAATTACAATGTTTTAAGATACATTTATAATATGCCCATATCTCTGCAAAGGTAGCACAGTATATATACATGTACATGATCAAATTATCCACGAATGTGTTTTCCAACCATCCAACCCGACAATGAAAATTTTAAACAGATATATCATGTTTGGGAGGGGTATTTGCGAAAAAATACCAGTCGAGAGACGAAAAATTTGTCTCAAGACTGGTATTTTTCGCAAAGACCCTTCCCAAACATGATATATCTGTTTATTACAACGAATATTATTCCAAATATTATTTAGAACACTGGCTAAATAAATAATACCTTTTGTTTGTCGACCTAACATGACCGAATGATGTTACATAAAACGCACAACTGATAACGTTTTACAAATTTTGTTACAAGCGTCTCGGTGAAGGGTAAAAACGGCAAATACGATTTTACAAATACCATGAATAAAAAGTTAAATCTTATGCAAATACACCTACATAAAGCAAAAATTCTGCAAATTCACAATGCAAGGCCTGAATTTGTTAAAAAAATATATCACGGCTATTAACCAATCAGAATCCAGCATTCTTATATAAGGTGTAATTAATGTATAGGATAGTTCTATTGTGGAAAAATTCCACATGAAATTCATTAAAGAAATTTTAGGGGTCCACTGCAAAGCATCAAATGTTGCATGCCGAGCAGAACTTGGAAGACTACCTTTATGGTCAAAAAACTCATTTTCTAGTATAAAATTTTGGAAACATCTTTTGGCATCTGAAAATACCTTAGTATCTAAAAATTTTCAAGCTACTAAAAACTTTAACCCATGGGCAAAAAAACTCTACTCCATCTTTAATAGTCTAGGATTTTCTTATATAGCGGAGAGCAATTGTTCATTTAAAGCACTTCTACCAAATATAAAACAAAGGTTGATTGATCAATGTACTCAGGAGCAATCCTCTAAAATTTATAGTTCAACCAAACTAAAATTTTACCAAAATTTTTATGATTTTAACCGCCGTAGTGCTTACTTGGATATCCTCAGAAACAAAACAGAGGTCAATTTTATGTAAAATAAGGTTAAGTGCACACATTCTTGCCATCGAAAGGGGGAGGCACTTAGGTTTACGCACCAGTGATAGAATTTGTACTATAAGAAGAATAAGAATAAGAATACAAATGTATATGTAAAACTGGTGATGTAGAAGATGAAAGTCATTTCTTGTTTATATATATATATTTTATTTAGAACTACCCCTTTACAACGGGGGCGCCTACCACCAGGGTAGAAGTAGTGGCGCGTCTATATATTGTTTAAATGTGAAAAATATTCCAATTACAGGAAAAGTTTTCAATGTAATATTTTGAGTATACTACAAAAAAATCATTTATCTGAGAATCAAATGCTCAAATTTTGTATGAATAGTAATTCATTAAAAGTATTAAGAGTAACTTGCTCTTACATTAATATAACTTCACTTTGGGCCTTTGCCAATTATTGTAATTGTGTTTGTGCCAATAAAATATTTTGTATTTTGTATTGTATTGTATATCCGTGTTACATTACATAAATATTTGTTCTTCCTTTTTCGCAGAAGGACAGCTATCGTGTTCATATGTACCGTCCCTTATAGATGCAGGACCATAGCTTTTATGGTATTTTTTGTGACATAAACAGACCATAAGAGCTAAGTGCTACGGTCTCTCAGTGCATTTTGTAGTTGATAAAGATCAGGGTCTTGCTGTTGCAGTCTTGTTCATTTTAATATTGAGTTCATGTTTTTAATTTACGTGTAAATGAACATGTTTACAAAACGTGTACAGCTTCGCCTTCCGCTTTGTTCTTTTTTCCTTATTGGTCCAAATTGCATAGGTGCAGTTCCGAACCATGAACACTGACTTGCAAAATTGTATCGGTAAAAATTCCATTTCTACTGGATGCTTTAAATATTTAAATAAATTTACCAGAACCACTTTATCAGGCCTTTTATGGGTAAGTGTAAACATTGCTTTATCGAAAGTAAATTTTTTCGTTCGATTGACGTCATCTCTCACCTGATCTGTCTCGTCGCTGATCATCTTTAAAGGTATTTCTTGATATATGATTTGGGTCAAAGGTTAAAATTGGGGGAGGTAAACATTGTGATAAAGTTAATATTTACAGGGTAAAAGTTGAATTTAAATGCGTAGCGTCCGATGTATTCCAATTATATTTGTAAAGAAAGATCAAGATTTTGTTTGTATGGAAACATCAACAACAAAACGGTCACGATTTAGTACAAGTTACAAAACATTTGAATGGGGGGATAAAACAGCATATATTTTACGATATCTATTAAAACAGAAACATAGCCCATCCCCTCTTTTTTCATCCTAAATATCAACATTATAATATATTATATTTATTATTAAATAATCTGCTTTAATTGCATAAATCAGTGACACAGTACTCTATCATACCAATAATTAAAAGAAGAGAAATGTTTATATAGTTTAATTCAAGTCATTTTATTTCTATAACGTGGATTTGTTTACTATCGACGTATATATGTTTACTACCCATGCAGACACACAAACATGGATAGTATAAAAGTATGTAAGGATACTGAACAAGGCTACGAGTTCAAAAATGACATGTCCAAGAATGCAACAGTGCATTGCACAATGATGAACTTATAGATGAAAATAAACAAAATTCCCATCACTGTATTTTCTCCAGATATAAATAAGTTAATATATATTCAACATTCCAATACATTATAATATATTACATCTAATAAAAGTTGCCGGAAATTTTAAATACCGGTGTGGGAGGATTTTCAATTTTTATTTTACGGTATTATAAATTTTTGAAGTGTTAAATTATTTTTATGGTTGACTCATCTTGCAAGAATATGATGTTTACATACAAGTGCTAGGTAGCAAGATACAATGATGAATGTCAGTGAACGTTCCCCACTACCGATGTTTACGTTCGTTGTCTCTTGTAAACAATCAGAAAAATATATTGAAGGAAAAAACCATGATTCGCGAAAAATACCATTATTTTTGACATTAGATTATATTGTTAATTAAGAATATGTATAACTTTGGTATCTTTTTTATGCTTATTTTCATTTTGAAATGATAAATATCCCTCCAGCTTTTCACAACATAGGTTTAATATACAATACAATTCTTACAAAATACAGATCTATCTGATCATTTTGTTATCTTAATCATGATGCATGCCACTAATACAGCACAATGTATGAATTGATATGATTTTCTTACTGCGAATATATAATGTGTGTGTGGGGGGGGGGGGGTACTTCGTGCTGAGGGAATATGGATGAGGTTGTTTTTTAAACCCCAGCTGCTGCACTCGGTTCCTTCCCGTCTGTGATCCTGTGATGAGGATATTGCATGTTTTTCAACGTTGCCAATGTCAAGTCTCGGTATAAGTTAGAACAACTAAAATTTCCCCCCAAATATATCCCCCGGTACTAGTACACCCCCACACACCCCACACCCCCCTTAATTTGATAGGAATCTTCTTCTTTTTTTTTTCAAAATAAAAACAGTTTGCCAATGTACAACCCTCTCCTCTTAGCTCTCATAAGACCTCTTTTGTTTTTATTTACTTATCCGTTAACACACAGAGATTTATTCTTGTTTTGGTTTGTTCTGGGACTATCAGTATAATAGTCCCAGGTTTCGTTTCCAATTTAGAACATCATTAAAGCAGTACATAAAATCCCGCTTTAAAATGACCGTATATTTATATAATTGTAGGACAGTTTAAAATTGATATTTGGTCTATATTTAAATACCTAATAGTAAATTACTGTTCCGTGGACATCAGGAATGTGTTCTAAATTTAAATTTACCGTCTAAAATATGTCACGACCTTTATACTATTTGTCGACATTATTCTCAAACTGGATGTGTAAAAGTATGTCATGTTTACAAAACTTGATATGTGGAAGTATGTCGCTTTTGTTGTTAGCAATTATCAAACTTAAACGTATAATTTTACATCAGTTAAATATCATAGTGGGTACTTTTATTTGTTGTATCGAGTGCACCTTGCAACGGACGGAAATCGAACTCACAAATCGTAGGGCGAGTTCAGGTGGAACTAGATTACTGATTATAGAGTCACATTTGATCGACAAACTCTGTCGAAGAGTTCGACACCAGAAACTTTCGAATGTTGGCTCCAAACCAGCATATTAAAAAGCACAACCCCGCTACCATACTATCGTTGTCACGGTCCTCACTTTACTATATATATAGAACATGATAACCTTTTATCGAGGAAATTTAAATGTTAAACCAGGAGTGATGCCATTGTCTGGTATCAACAATTAAACAGGATGACAGTATACTAGATCGTATATCAGTTGACCAGAAACCAGGTTTATAGTATACTAAACTACGGGATGGTCAACTTCGTGGTACCAGCATATACCAGTCGTGATATTGATTAGTTTTTTTTTTTAATTGTATCACGGTGTGTTTTATTACCTAATAGTATATTAATTACCTTTCTATTGGGAATATTTTAGTTTTAACCATATTTCACTTTTAATTTGTCTCTCGGGCAATAGAATGACGGTCGTTCTATTGCCCGCTGTATCTGTAGCGTTCTATTGCCCGCGACCTTTTGTTCCGCTTTATGATTGGTCAATTACGTCTCATGAATAGTCAATAACCAAATCTTTATCAATGCGTCTAAATTCCAACTGTAATAAAACGTTCGAATGATAACTCATAATTTGTTATTGTTAACTGTTTTGAAAAATACAATTTAATTACTTTATTCTTATCTCTCTATCCCAAAACTTTGAAAGTACAAAAATATGCATCCCAAATTATGAAAACTACTATTAGGTAATAAAACAGTTATTTCATGTGTAGCCAGGCAATAGACCAGAAAATTTGTCCCTCGGTACTGGGAACAGCTCAAGTGTTCCCAGTACCTTGGGAAATATATTCTGGTCTATTGCCTGGTTACACATTAAATAACTGTATACTATGTACATTTAAGTGTAAAACCAGAATCTCTCGATAGTAATACAATTAAAATAGCATTCACACATTATTATTATTTTATTTCATAAAAGTGTACACTCAGATGAGTTGATTTTCCACTAAATATTGTGTTTCAAAAATCTCTGTCGGACACTCGTGTACTTTCTTATGCTCATATTGTATATGCCTCCTGTGGGCCCTTGCTTGGTGAACCAATAAACTTATGACTTATAGTTTTTTACAGGAAATTCTCAAATCTTGGACAAATGGGGAATCAACCGTTTTGCGGGGATTCGATTTTGAAAATGTTAGGGAATACTGATTGTATAACCATTATTTAGTATATATAAAAACTATTGGCAAGTAGATATCGTACTTGTAATTAGAGGCTATGAAAAACATGAAATGGTTATTGGTCCATGTTAACAATAGCTAATAAATGACTTGTAAAAGACAAGAGATTTGACATTGTATGTTATACATTGTATATAATCTGTCAAGGTCACGTTTGGTGTAATATATCACCAGTATAAATGGTTTATAATATTAATATAAATTGTCTTGTACATATTGAACTATATTCGGGGGATAGTAGTACTCTTTGTACAAACTTCATTGTTTGAAAAAAATAAGGAACAACCATTTAAAGTTGAGAAAAAAAAGGGGGCCGATTATTTCTGTCCTCAAAAATAGAGAGAATAATTTGTATTTTGACCAAAAAGATGTAAAAATAAATATTCTGATGCTTCAGTTTCCAGTTAGAAATTTTGGTAAAATTTTAATAAAAAATACCCATTTAATTCTTTTTAAAAAAATATTCTGTTTTTTATTTCGTGTGAAGAAACTGTACTGGGTAGGAGGAAAACATACCTCCCTAAAAGTTAATTAAAAAAAACTAGATAAAAACAACTTATTAATTGTAAATCGATGTTATTGTTTTATGTGAAATGTTTTCTATAAATGAGCGTAGCGAGCGGATAAGAGGAGGTAAGTAATATTTCTTTTGGTCATTTCACAGACCAGAAAATATATTTACAAATTATTAAGCTGCAATATCTAACGGGAGGAGTGATTATGTAATAAGAGAATGAACATTTAACTTTTTCTTTCTTTTTTCATGT
>MJUT01036593.1:457881-471214 GCA_002080005.1 Gigantidas platifrons | reverse complement strand
GGGGGGGGGGGGTCATTTTGCTTAAAAGCATAACATGTTATCTTCTTGGTTAACTGGACAAAGTTTACTTCCATGCTAAAATTTGAGCCTAAATCATGACCCCGTGCACAGTGTTTAGTGCAATCACTGCAGTAGATTCGGTGATATTTTCAAAGGCATTTTCTTCTTAAGCGTCATAGGGAACCGTACATTGTTTCATTATATAGTACAATGTACAAATGTATATATATTTAAATTAACAATCTTTTTTTTTTTTTTGCAATGTTTAGAACATTATTGTTTTTTTAAATGGGGTCTCAAAATTGGAAACTATCAGTTGTGTTTAGTCACGGGTAATCGCACCTGACACTTGAAATAGGAACCTCGAGTAAATATGCCACTTTTAGAGTGCTACATACGTTGAATAAGCTTCAAACTAAAGTATGACCCTTTATAGGAATTTGCGCTGTGTCAATTTTGACACAAAGCACCGGTAATCCATAACCGGCTCCCTGGTACATATTTTTTATTTATCATGAAAATATTAAAGTGATGAAACAACGTTTTTTTATTTTTTGTGTGTTCATACAGTTATGTGAACTATATTAACCATATTTTTGAGTTGGAGTATAGAAAATAGGGGGGTCTGGATGAAAGGTACAAACTGCTGCGTTCTCATCATTTGAACATACCCTTTGCCTTTTGTGTTTTATGTCCCAAACCGCATTTCAACACTACTGTTTTAGTACGTGACTCAGATACTGCAATAGCTATTTAGCGATTTATAACATTGACAGCATGGATAATATTGCGTGTTCGCCGGGCGACGAATCTACCTTTTTGTCTTTGTTTGTTTTGATTTGATTTGATTTGATTTTATATTGGGCGGGTGCAACCGCCGGGTCCGCCCCTATGAATCCGCGCCAATTAAAAGGGATATTAAAGTTAATTGTTAAACAAAATGATGATTACATTCAAAAACATATTCATAATAATTGGGGGTTAGGGGGCATGCGTCACTAGCACTCAGTAACGTCACTAGCACTCAGTAACGTCAGCACTCAGTAACGTCACTAGCACTCAGTAACGTCACTAGCACTCAGTAACGTCACTACCACTCAGTAACGTCACTAGCACTCAGTAACGTCACTAGCACTCAGTAACGTCACTAGCTACCCGATACCAACCTTAAGTGTTAAGTGGGGCTATGGTGTTTAACGACACTGTCAACAATACATTTTTTGTATTTTAGTTATATCATGGGGCAAATCACTGATAAACTTTATCACATAATGTTGTATCGAGTGCACCTCGTCTGGTCGGGATTCGAACTCACAACGTTAGTGGTGATAGGCACTGATTGCATACATGTAGTTATACATTCAACTACCATACGATCACGACCACCAAATCCCCTCTTTAAGTGTTAAGGTTTTTGTGTATCAACTCCTTGCCAGAGGTATCACATGTCAGTTCGTTTTCAGCTGTCCGTGCTTTTATCCCTATTAAGTCCAAGGGGTGAAAGTACGTCATAATTGGAATCCATTTTGTGCCGCTTGAAGGTGTATTGTAAGGATAACATTAAATATGATAGTGCGTCAAATACCCCTAGATGTCCGCTAAACAACGATGTGTCCATCGTTCTAAAACTTGTCAAACTCTCAAACACTTCGACAACGTTTTCTCAACAGGTGGAAATAACATTGTCGAAAAAACATAACAATAACGCAATCAATGGGAGATAACCCAATTTACTTAATCTGGTGTTCCGTCTACCGTTCTGACAATTCAGGTCGCATGATTATTCAATCCAAGGATTTATATAGTAGGATAGTACTATATCAATCTAATTAAAATTAGATCTCTCACTTGCTCTTGCTGATATGAGAGAGATCTAACGCAGCCCGGTTGGCAGCTCGTTCTGGTGACCTAGGGTCAAGCAAAATATTGTCCATTCAAATGATCGCTTACGAGATCTTGAAAGTGGATTTATGTAAGGGACGTAACTCTGTGTGCTAATAAATTATGCAAGAAATCCATTCGGAATTCTCCCAATGTTATCTATGTCGACTATGTCGGAGCCCGATTGTTCCGACAACTGTTTACATTTCCGGAGATAAGACGTCTTCAAGTTCAGGTGAAAATTCATAAATATTACGACACAAATCAATGGCATTTAGAAGCCCTCTCACGCCTAGGCGTATTTATTACAATTCAAATATATGTGTGCTTTGCGGGTTTGCGTTTGTGCAAAGTGAAGTCACGTCCACTGGTGAGAAAATCGACAAAAAATTATTTAACAAAAAGCTAAAATTGACCGATCAAAGAATTAAGGCTGTCACTGCCATTGTTGATGGTTTTGACTTCCACGACGAACTTCATACGAAACGCCGTTTTTGATTGGCTGTTGTGAAGTTCAAAAAGTTTGTGACCTCGGGTCACCAAAACGAGCTGCCAACCGGGTTGCGTTAGATCTCTCTCATATCAGCAAGAGCAAGTGAGAGATCTAATTTTAATTAGATTGGTACTATATAAATCCTTGTTCAATCTAATTAAATTTATATCTCCGCACTTGCTCTCTGTTTTCTATCGGTGTTTTGTTTTTTTTTTACAAAACACCGATAGAAAATAGGGAGCAAGTGCGAAGATCTAATTCTAATTAAATTGCATGATTATTTTTACTCGTGCGTTATAATTATTGATATTCAAATTGTGAACCTCCGGTTGAAAAGTATACATGTGCATTTTTGATTCAACGATGCATAGCATCGATCGCTTGGTATTCAATGAATTGTGTAACTTTCAGGAAATTTTGTGAAAGTATATCGAATTTTTATTATGGAGGCGAGTATGCAAACCACGACACCACCGATACGGTTAGAAAATTGTAGAAACAGAAGACAAATCAATACCCTAATACACACACACATAACCGCTCACGTTCCTGGCTTAGTACAGACACTTAGAGTAAAAAGTGGCGGGGGTTAACTTGTTTTATCTGTCCAAAATCTCCCTTCTTAGTGAAATGATGCGATCATGCAAGTGTTTTCCACATATGAATAAAATGCTGAATCCTAATCTTGAAATTTATACATAATATATGTATTCGTCATGACATAGGATGTTTTCATAATGCTGGTTCTATGAAAAAGAGAGTGTATTGATAGATAATATGAGACGATTCTAAACAAAATCATTGACCTGATAGTGTAGTACTCACAATATGATTAAGTACAGGGGCGAAACCAAATGACCTTCTTTTTTTCTTCTTCTTTTTTTTTGTTGAAAACGTTCCTCCACTTTTCGTATGAGTCATAAATCTCGCCCTCCTCTGTCCGGTCCACTTTTAAATGAAAAAAATATTATACAATACAAAGTTTGTTTGTCGTATTCAACCATCTTATCAGCGTAATTCAACATTACCATCGATACAGTTTTTGAACCTTTGATTCTTCAGACTAACGATACTTCGGATCATTAAATCTTCTGACCACTTGATCGTCGGAAAATCGAACAGTGTCCGTTTCTAAATCTTAAATTGAAAACGAATTGTTAGGCCAGACATTTAATACAGTTTGAAGCAAATGAATTGATTTGCATAATATTCTCTAATTTTTAGTTTATTAAATTGTATTGAAATTATAAAGTAAAACTACACTTAATTCTGCTTTTGCTGATAATTATTCTCATCAAATCGGATACGAATTGATTTCAAGATATTATTTTTTAATTGCAGCATTATATGAAATATATACAAATAGGGAAAATTGGAAGTTACCGGATACATTTGACAAGTGACAATGTATATTTTGCATTCTACAATAAATAAGACAACAAATCCAAAAACAATTAACAGAAATCCAGAAACAATTAGCAGAAATCCAGAAACTATTTGTAGAAATCCAGCAGATTTATCTTGAGCCGCTTTGTCTTATAAATAAATTGTCGTGGATGTGCATGCGGACAGATGATCACACAGTTCCACTTGACAATAAATAAATCCGTCATAATTGCTGTTAATTGGTGCATTTAAATATAAGAGCCGAATATCATTTGAAGAAAAACAGCAGTAAATTTAGATTGATTTATCCCATTCCTATATCTTTATTTCTCAATAAACCATTGCAATACATAGGCATAGAGACTTACAAAACTATTTACAAATATATACACAATTACAGTTACAGAGAAACAGAAATGGACACAGGGATTAGCCCGGAGCACACACACCTTTATTTATGACTTTTATCATTTTACATAATTTCAAAAGATCCAAACACGTGCAGGTATCTCAAGGTTGGGAATGCAACATAGAAATAGCATTTGCAAAACAATAAAAAAAAACAAAATAAAACACACACAAAAAAACAATTAGCATGGAGCCCGTTAAGTGCAACATTGAAAACAAAATCTAGTACGTTCGTGTTACGAACTTGGGTGTGCGAGTTACTTACTAGCTTGTGTTGTCGTGTTTTACGAGCGAGTTTCCATTGATATGAACAATAAACGAACAACGCTTACAAACAAATGTGTACTGAAAAATCATAAAAGAGCAATAACACCTACAGTGATTCTTTCTTCACATCATAATACAACTTTCAAGAAAAAATATGTCAAAAGATAAATAACAAATTGAACAAACAATGATATGTGAAGTAGATTCCGACGGCAACAAGACGAACATTCTTCCCTGTATGTAATCCTTACAGACATTAGTGATTTTGTCCCAAACTTGTCGAAACAAACAGTTTATGTTGTCTTCTGTCTCAACGCTGGACAGGAGATATGGTAATCATTGTGTTCTGTCTGTTCGTCCGCTATTGTAATTTGTAATTCAAATTTAATAAAGGCTTTTGACTGACCCCATGTTCTTAAATTTTGAAAATGAAACCTGTTCGAATTCTATTTTTAGGAGTTATGCTTTTAACTCTGGAAAAAAATGTAAAATGCTCCACCGATATTTTTTCTCAATTCAAAATAAATAACCCAAAAACTTCAACTAATAATATGGTCTCAATCGAGTACGAAAATGAGTATTGCTTGCACATTTTCGTATGATTTCTGCCCCTTAATAACCCTAAAATTGGGTAAAATTGTCTTTTAAGCGCTTCAATGGGTTTCACTTTATTCAATTATTCGATGCGAGTTCATGCGATGAATTTCATTAATAGAAAAAAATGCAATGTCGAGACTTTTCCCTGAAATTTAATATTTTCGTAATGTCTTTTCATATAATGTATAACTCTAGGTCCTCCACACCTCCATAAACCATTGCAGTTTGTCCTTTGTATTAGTTTCGAAAGTTCGGCTGACTATTATTGTGTTTTGTGTCGTAATAGTTAGAGTTCTCCGTAGTGTCGTATAATAAAGACATTGTACAAATAGTATCTTTTGCCACCCTTCCAAAAAAGTACGCAGTAATTGTGTAGGACATCAACGAGGATAGTGTTCCGGAAATCTGAAGTGAAAAAAGGGGAGGTAACCGAATTTATTTATTTGCCTGTTGAATGTTTTATCTATATTTTTTGTGTGAAAGTGTCCATAATGCTATATTTTTTTTATCAAAGAAATGGACCTGACAGCACGTTTTTCCAGGTCACATGGATCATCAACTTCTATAATATTCTATAGGCTTAGTAAAATAAGAATATTACTCTCGTAATAAGATTAATCTGATATGACTGATGATATATTTAATCCGATATTGTGTCATGTATGTATAATTAAGAGTCATTACCTCACGTGAGCTCCTTACACGATGTTCAGAGTATATTGTTGTTCATCTGATCTTTTCCATCATTTTTAGAACAATATGAAAAAAAGATCAATAAAAAAGGTTTATAATAATGTGTTATATCAGAGTGGTATATCATTCTACAAAAGAATGTGTGGGTGATTGTGATGATATTTCTCTGTTACGTGAAGGCAAGAATATGTTACTTTTTAATGAGATGATGATGATATTGATGCCCGCTTTGCACTAGACCAAAACGCTGAGCCAGACAATGCCCACTTTGCACTAGACCAAAACGCTGAGCAAGATAGTGACCACTTTCCACTATACCAAAACGCTGAACAGGATAGTGCCCACTTTCCACTATACCAAAACGCTGAGCAGGATAGTGCCCGCTTTGCACTAGACCAAAACTTTGAGCAGGATAGTTCCCACTTTGCACTAGACCAAAACGCTGAGCAGGATATTTCAAACTTTGCACTAGACCAAACCGCTGAGCAGGATAGTGCCCACTTTGCACTTGACCAAAAGGTTGAGCCAGACAGTACCCACTTTGCACTAGACCAAAACGCTGAGCAGGATAGTGCCCACTTTGCACTAGACCAAAACTCTGAGCAGGATATTGCCCACCTTGCACTAGACCAAAACGCTGAGCAGGATAGTACCCACTTTGCACTAGACCAAAACGCTGAGCAGGATAGTGCCCACTTTGCACTAGACCAAAACGTTGAATAGGATGGTGCCCAATTTGCACTAGACCAAAAAGCTAAGATAAGCAGGGTTTCATTACAGTACCAGTTCATCGAAACAATAGCAAGGACCGTCGTTGTCGTGATATATGGTAGTTTGATTTACAACTACCTATGCAATCAGTGCCTGTCACCACTGATGTTGTGAGTTCGTATCTCAATCAGTGCGAGGTGTACAAAGTTATGTGATAAAGTTTGTCAGTGACTTGCGACAGGTCGATGGTTTTCTCCGGGTCCTCCGGTTTCCTCTACCAATAAAACTGACCGCCACGATATAACTGAAATATTGTTGAAAGTGGCGTTAAACACCATCAAGCAAGCAAACAAACCGAAACAATAGTCCGTAGGTAAACGTGTTGCTCTACTCGGACACATTATCCTGATTAAGAGACTGGTGTCTGTTCATACTCATTTATTCTGCGGGCTTAACCGAGTAGCAGCGAATATCAAGTTTTTATCTATTTTAAGTCATCATCTCATTTTCCATTTACTAGAAGGGGTCGTCGGGGCCGTGATCGTATGGTAGTTGGATTTACAACTAACAATCAGTGCCTATCACCACTGATGTTGTGATTTCGATTCTCGATCAGGGCGAGGGGTGCAACATTATGTAATAAAGTTTGTCAGTGACTTGCGGCAGGTCGGTGGTTTTCTCCAGGTCCTTCGGTTTCCTCTACCAATAAAACTGACAGCCACGACATAGCACCAACAAACAAACAAATCAACAAACATGTGCCATACACTAGATCTTATTTTCTATATTGAAGCTTATGTTAGAAGTTATTAATTCAATAAGAACTTAGAGTTGGTATACCTCATGTCGAGTGGTATATTGTGTGTTACACTTGCTGTAGAAAAGGGTCGTTTTCGTCGCATAATTCCTACATCAAGTTTATATTTAAAAATATTTAGCTATCATACGAAATGTGTACTATAAACTTTTGTGTTTTAGAATAGATGTCAATAACTACTTCCTAAATAAATTGTACCTTGCTTTACCTTTTAACAATTGCAAGTACAAACAAAAATGTAGTTGTATTATTATAATGGCGGCCATCAGACAGACACACACCAGTCTTGAAGGTAAATACATAAAAACAATCTCATGTTTCATTGTCTTGAATTCTCAAGCACACATGACCATTATGGTCAGTATTGTGGAGTTGAAATACTTTCCTTTTCATGAACATCGAGTTCTTACACTTCTCTTTAGTCGAACTACGGGTAACTCCGAATTTTTTCTCAGTCCCCTGTGGTTCGAGTTAACGAGATTCAAATGTAAATACAATTTGCCTTACTGTAGTTGTTAGTCGTCGATGAGCAAACTGGTTGTGTCCACTCTCAACATCTGTATTGTTACATTTCCTTGGGGTGGCAAATAGTCACCTCAATTTGAGCCGTTCAGAGATATATCGAGGAGGGTATCAGGTATTTGTGAAAAGGTATATAAAGGGATACTAGTATATTTTGCTATCAGACGGACAGTAAAATTGACGATATTATTTTCTGACTGATTAAAAAATACTTATTTACCAATACTAAACATGGCATATCGATCAGACAAAAAGAAAGAAGAGTGTCATTTACCTGGAATTATAACTGAAACCAAATCCTATTTCTTGATATTCCAAATGCAATTACGCAACTGAGTACCAAAGCTGATTAAAAGCCACCATTTACAGGTCCTGATAAGTAGCTGGGGTTCATTAATATTAGATTTTCCAATTTATATAAGATATTTAGTTTATTCCAATCAGGGACACACTTATCTTGTATTGATTACACATTAGGTAAAACTCCGTTAGAACAAAATGACGACAGATGTTTTTTGAAGACAAAGGTCTGTAAACGGCCAAACGATATACATGTATGCACTTCCAATTACTGTGGTTTCCAAGCTAATAAGGGGCCGTATTGGTCGTGATCGTATGGTAGTTGGATTTACAACCATCTATATATGTAATCAGTGTATATCACCACTAACTCTGTGAGTTCGAATCCCGCTCAGGTGAGGTGTACTCGATACAGCATTATGTGATAAAGTTTGTCAGTGACTTGCTGCAGGTCGGTAGTTTATACCGGGTACTCCGGTTTCCTCTACCAATAAAACTGAAATCCACAATATAACTGAAATATTGTTGAAAGTGACATTAAACACCATAACCCTAACCATAATCCAAGCTAATAAAGTTAAATAAAAACGATGACCAAAGCAATATGTTTTTTTTTTGCATTCAGTTGTACTGTACAGCATATTTGTATGACCAGTGATTTGCATATAGGTCACATGAAAATGACCCTGCAGGAAAAGTGACCAAGGCCTCCTATAAAATTGGACAAATCAAATAATTAATTGTATATCATTGTACAGCTGTAGGCCAGTGTTGAAATTAGAGACAGAATTCCCACACTTAACTTCTTATATTCATGATGGACTGGAAAAGGGGGTTGTATACTCTTTATAGGTTATTGTCCAATTTCCTATTATTGTTGATATTTTGTTCATTATTTAGCATCCTATATTTTTACAAAAATATAGGCCACAATACTTTTTTTATATTTAATTTAAACCCAATTTTCTTTAGTCTTTATTTTATGATATTTTATATCCACCCTCACCATTCTATACCCTGCTATAACCCCCTCATTTTGTACAAAGGGACATAACCGTAAGTTTGAGCATATTTGACAAAGAAATAAGCAGGAGGGGTAGTAGTTTGTCCCCTTCTCCCCTCACTTTTCGAGAGAAAAAAAATTCAGAAAAAGCGTAATTTACAGTATTGAACAAAAAAAAAAACATATTGTCCAGTCAACCAAGATAATAGGGGTATGCTTCGCCTTTTTTGTTTGACTGCTTCGAAAACTTGCCCCCTCTGTCCACCCTAACACCCCCTTCACACTGCCCTGTCCAGTCATACGCCGCTGGTAAAGTACATTCATTTTCGGCTAGAGTCGAGGATACTATATTGGATGCAAAGCTATCATGTAGTGCTATATATAACCACATACAAAAAGAAAGGATTTCATTTAAATATACCGAGAGCTCACAAATGAAACTAGAGGCTCAGCTGGCTGAGCCTGTGTCGCTCATCTTTCATTCTGCTTTGAGGAAACATAATACAGAACCTTCCATATAGTACATGTAGATGCGTCCTACCAAGTTTCGGTTCATTTGGCTAGGCAGTTTCAGAGGAGAAGATTTTTTAGATATCGACCAATCAGAAACAAGAATTGCCTGTGGTGGCCATGTTTGTCAACCGATCGGGACGAAATGAGCAATCGTTATAGAAGACATTCCACAGATGCTTCCTACCAAGTTTCGGGTAATTTGGCCAAGCGGTGTCAGAGGAGGATATGTTTGAAAATTGGTCAATCAGAAACAAGAATTACCTGTGATGGCCATGTTTGGTAATGGATCATAACAAAATGTGCACTTTGTAGAGAGGACCTTCTATAGATGATTCATACTAAGTTTCAGTTCATTTGGCTAATGGGTTTCAGAGGAGAAGATTAAAATGTGAAAGGTTAACAGTTTAAACAGATGACAGACAACAAACGACGGACGTCAAGTGATGCCAAAAGCCCACATTGCCTTTCGCAAGGTGAGCTAAAAGGAATATTAAAATGTGAATACCTACCTGTAATGTATAGTATAAACATGTTACACTATATCAGCATTAGTCAATTTCTAAGGGAGATAATGGCAAGAGTTATATTTCTTTTAACAGTTTAATGGCAAGAGTTATCTTTCTTTTAACAGTTTACACAATGGAAAAGATTTTATTTTTTTAGAAATGAACCAATCAGAAAAAGAATTGCCTGTGGCGGCCATGTTTGTTACCGGATCGGAATGAAATGGACATCGTTATAGAGGACCTTCTATAGATGCTTCATACTAGGTTTCGGTTCATTTGGCCAAGCGGTTTCGGAGGAGAAGATGTTTTTAAATCGGCCAATCAGAAACAAGAATTACCTGTGGCGGCCATGTTTGTTAATAGATCGGGACAAAATGAGCAATTTTGCGAAAGGAACTTCCATAGATGCTTCCTATCAAGTTTCAGTTCATTTGGGTTAGAGGTTTCAGAGGAGATGATTAAAATGTGAAAAGTTAAATGGACGACATACGACGGACGCCAAGTGATGGCAAAAGCCCACATTTCCTTTGGCAAGGTGAGCTAAAAAGGGCAAACAAAACAGCAAAATTCAAGAAGGGGTCAACTTTAAGGACGAGTAATGATGCTGGGATCATATAGTCAAATTAAGCATGTAGCGTCGCTTTTTTAATTGAGGCGTAGCCTTATTTTATCAGTTTTCACTAAAATTATGATGTCTGCCATATATTTACTACGAAATAGGTGTAGGTATACAATAGCTGATTTCGTGGCAACTGGTGGCATGAAAAAAAGGTAAAATTTTATTGTATCAGTAAGTCTGCATAAATCCGATGACTAAATATATACAGTGGGGATTTCTCCGAATGGGAACCCCTTTTTCTTGGAAGTCATAAGGTATAAAGATCATTCCTCCGGAAATATGGATAAAAAAAAACTGACCAGAACAGATCGTTGAATCACCTCCCCCTTTTTAAAATCCTGAATACGAGCCTGGAGTACATGATTTTGATGTGAAATAAACACTATTGCCACATATATCCCCAATAATGTTGCAAAACATAAAAAAAAATCATCCGTGGATAATCTTTAACCTGAGTGGTCAATTTTGTGTACGAGCACTACACATTTCCTTTGGGTTTGGATCAATTTTTCAATGTAAAGTGGATGTAACAAAAAGAACAGCTATAAAATATTTGTTCTTTATGCGGCTGTGATATTTAAATGAGTTCACATATATTTTTTTCACGATACTTTAAATCGAAATCTTTCTTATTACTTTTTATTATAGAGATTTTCTTCCAGGTAGTGTGAAACTGCTAGATCTGTCCTCCGTTCTTCATGTGAACTCAATATTAATACAATCTTGGGTGTTTTCATACTTTGCCGTCGAGATCAAGAGGAGAGGGTGGAGATTCCATCAACGGAATTAACCCCGCCACATTTGTGTGCATGTTCCATCGGTGTCTGTCGTTGTCATTTTTGTATTCGGAAGCTTGAGGTCTGCCATAGGAATGATTCACATTGTTGTTGTTTGCCGTATTGTCGGACATCCACCCAGCAGTTCCTCTTTTATGGCAATTCAAAAGTTTCCACTATAAGTATGACTCTAGTTCAGTGTCACCTTTATCAACATACTGATTAATTGATTGTTAACTTGTTCCTGTTATGATAATACTGAAATATTGCTACACTTGAAGTTAGCAACAATGATCAATCAGTTTTATACATTGTACATAGTAGTCGAACGAATGACATCTTTTGTGGATTGTTTCCCTTCGTACGTTAATATTTTCATGGACCAAACATCACAAATACCCATATTTTTTCTTATATCTGTGGGTGCAAAATTATCTTCCTCTGTTCTTTACCTTTAGTGAAAACCTTGCTTCAGCTGAATTGTAAAATGGGATGACATATAAAATAGTCTACAACCATATCATCCTGAGAATCAAAGCTTGAAAAAAGAAAGATAACTCTTTATATTTAATTTAATTTTTTATGAATAATAGTCTGTGAATGCTTGTTTTATTTCAATCATTTAAAATAAAATCAGAAATCCCATCAAAACATATTTATACTACATGCATAATGTTTTAAGCGTATGTACATTTATTTTTGTAGTCATGTTTGGTTGTAAGTTTGGAACTAAGCCATAAATAACCTAAGTCCGGATAGACTGACTGTAGCTTTGGAGCAGTGCCGGATTAGATACGATAACGTAACCCTCATTCCGCTTGTGCTCCATTTAGAGTTACGATTCGATCCCATTCAACGTATGGAAGCAAATTAAAATTTTCGTTCCGTGAATATTTTCACCCCCCAACTCTATCATTATGCATGGACTCGCTCCAAAAGAGAACGTCTTGAAATTTAAAATTGCACCAAATAAGCAAAAATCCATCGTAAACAAACATTTTTGGCAGGAAGATGGTTCCCCTGGCCACCGGGGCCCTGTGCTTAACCACACCTAAACACAATGGTAAATCCGGCGCTGCTTTGGAGTAAGGGATATCTCCTTCAGACATAAATAACCTGAGTACTGGCTAGTTGTTGGTTTAGAGCTAAGGGATATCTCCTTCAGACATAAATAACCTGAGTATTGGCTAGTTGTTGGCTTAGAGCTAAGGGATAGCTCCTTCAGACATAAATAACCTGAGTACTGGCTAGTTGTTGGCTTAGAGCTAAGGGATAGCTCCTTCAGACATAAATAACCATAGCCATACCTAGTTGTTGGCTTAGAGCTAAGGGATATCTCCTTAAGATGTAAATAACCATAGCCATAGCTAGCTCTTGGCTTAAAACTAAAGGATATCTCCTTCAGATATAAATAACCCTAGCCATGACTAGTTGTTGGTTTGGAGCTACGGGATATCTCATTCAGATATAAATAACCTTAGCCATGACTAGTTGTTGGTTTGGAGCTAAGGGATATCTCATTCAGATATAAATAACCATAGCCATAGCTACTTGTTGGCTTAGAGCTAAGGGATAGCTCCTTCAGACATAAATAACCTGAGTATTGGCTAGTTGTTGGTTTAGAGCTAAGGGATAGCTCCTTCAGACATCAATAACCTGAGTATTGGCTAGTTGTTGGTTTAGAGCTAAGGGATATCTCCTTCAGACCTAAATAACCTGAGTATTGGCTAGTTGTTGGTTTAGAGCTAAGGGATATCTCCTTCAGACATAAATAACCTGAGCATTGGCTAGTTGTTGGTTTAGAGCTAAGGGATATCTCCTTCAGACATAAATAACCTGAG
>MJUT01036593.1:423218-457651 GCA_002080005.1 Gigantidas platifrons | reverse complement strand
CTCCTTCAGACATAAATAACCTGAGTATTGGCTAGTTGTTGGCTTAGAGCTAAGGAATAGCTCCTTCAGACATAAATAACCATAGCCATACCTAGTTGTTGGCTTAGAGCTAAGGGATATCTCCTTAAGATGTCAATAACCATAGCCATAGCTAGCTCTTGGCTTAAAACTAAAGGATATCTCCTTCAGATATAAATAACCCTAGCCATGACTAGTTGTTGGTTTGGAGCTACGGGATATCTCATTCAGATATAAATAATCCTATCCATGACTAGTTGTTGGTTTGGAGCTACGGGATATCTCATTCAGATATAAATAACCTTAGCCATGACTAGTTGTTGGTTTGGAGCTAAGGGATATCTCATTCAGATATAAATAACCATAGCCATAGCTAGTTGTTGGCTTAGAGCTAAGGGATAGCTCCTTCAGACATAAATAACCATAGCCATAGCTAGTTGTTGGCTTAGAGCTAAGGGATATCTCCTTAAGATGTAAATAACCATAGCCATAGCTAGCTCTTGGCTTAAAACTAAAGGGTATCTCCTTCAGATATAAATAACCCTAGCCATGACTAGTTGTTGGTTTGGAGCTACGGGATATCTCATTCAGATATAAATAACCTTTGTCATGGCTAGTTGTTGGTTTGGAGCTAAGAGAGAACTCTTTCAGATATAAATAACCTTTGTCATGGCTAGTTGTTGGTTTGGAGCTACGGGATATCTCATTCAGATATCAATAACCCTAGCCATGGCTAATTGTTGGTTTGGAGCTAAGAGAGAACTCTTTCAGATATAAATAACCTTTGTCATGGCTAGTTGTTAGTTTGGATCTAAGGGATATCTCTTTCAGACATAAATAACCTTAGCAATGGCTAATTGTTGGTTTTGAGCTACGGGATATCTCATTCAGATATAAATAACCTTAGCCATGGCTAGTTGTTGGTTTAGAGCTACGGGATATCTCCTTTAGATATAAATAACCCTAGCCATGGCTAATTGTTGGTTTGGATCTAAGGGAAATCTCCTTCAGACATAAATAACCTTAGCCATGGCTAGTTGTTGGTTTTGAGCTACGGGATATCTCATTCAGATATAAATAACCTTAGCCATGGCTAGTTGTTGGCTTAGAGCTACGGGATATCTCCTTCAGATATAAATGACCATAGCCATGACTAGTTGTTGGTTTAGAGTTACGGGATATCTCCTTCAGATATAAATAACCCTAGCCATAGCTAGTTGTTGGTTTAGAGCTACGGGATATCTCCTTTCATATAAATAACCCTAGCCATGACTAGTTGTTGGTTTAGAGCTACGGGATATCTCATTCAGATATAAATAACCTTAGCCATGGCTAGTTGTTGGTTTAGAGCTACGGGATATCTCCTTCAGATATAAATAACCCTAGCCATGACTAGTTGTTGGTTTAGAGCTACGGGATATCTCATTCAGATATAAATAACCTTTGTCATGGCTAGTTGTTAGTTTGGATCTAAGGGATATCTCCTTCAGACATAAATAACCTTGGCAATGACTAGTTGTTAGTTTGGATCTAATGGATATCTCCTTCAGACATAAATAACCTTGGCAATGGCTAGTTGTTGGTTTTGAGCTACGGGATATCTCATTCAGATATAAATAACCTTTGTCATGGCTAGTTGTTAGTTTGGATCTAAGGGATATCTCCTTCAGACATAAATAACCTTGGCAATGGCTAGTTGTTAGTTTGGATCTAATGGATATCTCCTTCAGACATAAATAACCTTAGCAATGGCTAATTGTTGGTTTTGAGCTACGGGATATCTCATTCAGATATAAATAACCTTAGCCATGGCTAGTTGTTGGTTTAGAGCTAAGGGATATCTCCTTTAGATATAAATAACCTTAGCTAAGGCTAGTTGTTGGTTTAGAGCTACGGGATATCTCCTTCAGATATAAATAACCTTAGCCATGACTAGTTGTTGGTTTTGAATTAAATGATATCTCGTTCAGACATGAATATCCTTTGCCATGGCTAGCTGATGGTTTGGGGCTAAGGGGTGTCTCCTTTAGATATAAATAACCTTAGCCATGGATAACTGATGGTTTGGGGCTAAAGGGTGTCTCCTTCAGACATAAATAACCTTAGCCATGGATAGCTGATGGTTTGGGGCTAAATGGTGTCTCCTTCAGACATAAATAACCTTAGCCATGGCTAGCTGATGGTTTGGGGCTAAATGGTGTCTCCTTCAGACATAAATAACCTTAGCCATGGCTAGCTGATGGTTTGGGGCTAAATGGTGTCTCCTTCAGACATAAATAACCTTAGCCATGGCTAGCTGATGGTTTGGGGCTAAATGGTGTCTCCTTCAGACATAAATAACCTTAGCCATGGCTAGCTGATGGTTTGGGGCTAAGGGATATCTCCTTCAGACATAAATAACTTTTGCCATGACTAGTTGTTGGTTTTGAACTAAATGATTATACTTCCTTCAGACATACATATCCTTTGCCATGGCTAGCTGATTGTTTGGGGCTAAGGGGGTGTCTCCTGCAGACATAAATACCCTTAGCTGGGTTTGGACCGAACGGGCATGTTTGATTGTAGCTTTTGGACATTATTGCTTTGTTCTCTTTATAATGTTTTGTGGTTTTCCAATTATTTTCAGTCGAGCGCACCGAAAACATTTGGAGCAGAAATGTCAATCTAGTGCGTTAGATTTATATATACATGTCTGTGATGTTTATTTAGTCCTGCCATTATCCATTTATATGATAAGCTTCTTCCAAATCCATTACATTAATAATAAGATTTAGAAATTTTGAATGACCTGCCATATTATCATAATGATTAAGCCAGATTAACACAGGAATAAAAAATATAATTTAGAAAGTTCACTTGGGGTAAATTTAAACATTTGATTTAATTCTGTTATGGTTTTGCTGTTCTATTCAAGACAGATGTCCATTTTCATTTATGGATTATTAACAAAATTGACACACAAGGATCTCTTAATGTATTGAAATAACAAATAAAGTCAATAGAATTAAAAACTGTGCGTTTAGTTGGGGTCTGATTTTGGAACGTTTTCAGTCTTGTGCATGTTTAACTGAAATTAAGCCTTTTAAAATCCTTGGTAAAAGATTTAGATATGAACAGTAAGTGCACATTTGTCTTATGTGAGATTATGTGCTGCTACTTTTATCACCTCGTGTACATACTAAGTTTAATAAGACATAGATGTAGTGGCCCTAATGCCGATTTATATAGAGTAAATTTGAAGGATGATCCACGTTGTGTATGTGGTCATTTATTTTAGGTTGCTTGCCATTTTCTTCTTGAGTGTTCACTTTATCAACACTGTCACTGTTTAACTGTTTTAATAACATTATTCCCATCTCTATAGAATGCATACTCTTTGGGAGCGCCCGGGTGGCTCAATGAGTTAGGTAGTTGGATTTCCTAACAACTCATACAAGCCGCCTATCATCAATACGTAGTGGGTTCGTGCCCGGCTTTGTAAATTACAAAAAAGGTGCACTCAACTCGCAGCCGCAAGTGATAAAGTTTACCAGTTGCTTGCCCATGGTCGGTGGTTCTCTCTAAAACTGGTCGCCATGGTATAGCTGAAATATTGCTGAAAGTGGCGTTAAACATAATTAATCAAATCAAATCATACTCTTTGGATGTGACGAAATGTAGAATACTTTATTGCTCAAATCAGTCCATAAATTTATTCGACAAACATGTAGATTTAATAATTGATTATCCCCAACCGAATATTATCTCAACATTATTTATAACTTTACCCCCCCCCTTTTTTCCCTCTATTTTCTTCTGTTAGATATTGGATTTGAAGTAGGATTGTTTCCAACAGGAACGTCCGTGAGTTGTGCGAAGTGCATATTATTAGTTACACAGTGTGTTAGTGACCTAATGCGTTATATACTGGGTCAGTAAATTCTATATGGGGCGAGACGAAGTCGAGGTCGAGCCCCATATGGAATTTACTGACCCCGTATATAGCGTATTAGGTCACTAACACACTATGTAACGAATATATCTTGCCGACTACCCTTTGGATTTGAAGTTCTGAGGTTTTTTTTACTTTTATGAGTCTATACTCAAGAATTCATAAAATAATTGAAAAATACAAACTTTCGATATTTTATATCACAGAAAAATATCACATAATGTTCAGCAAGAACAGTCAAAATTTTCACAAAAACAATAAACTGTTTTCAAAACCCTGGAAAGAATGTTTAAAGAACACAAGTAATTTTCCTAAATACATCAAGTCAACTATTACTTATTAATGGTAATTTACTAACCCTGTATGAAAAACGGGTCCCTCTAAAACAAGAAACGAAACAGAAACGAAACGCAACGAAACGAAACGGAACCTGGCGAAACGAAACGAAACCTGGCGAAACGAAGCGGAACTTGGCGAAACGAAACGAAACGAAACGAAATTGAAACGAAACGAAACGAAACGAAACGAAATGGAAATCGAATCGAAATAAAATTGAAACGAAACAACACGAGAGGAAAAAAATCAACCAAATTCATTCCTATTTATATATACTTCATGTGCATATATTAAACACGTTTGAAAATAAACCCAATGAAACGAGCAGAACTAAAAGTACGTTACTTATCACGAACAGATAGTGCTAAATTATGTTATGAGAGATGAAAAGGTTCGAAATATGTAATAAACACCGTTGCGACACTTCTAAAAACTTGTGTCAAGACAAATCCAGAAAAAAATGAAATCGAATAAAAAAACAAATTCAAAGTACTCCGTAAAGTGTGATTTTAGGGAGAGTTACACAAAGTCCATTGGCATGTTCTCAAAATTTCTTGTCAAGCGGAATTTAACGAAATAAAACTCGCTGAAATCAGACAAAAATGAAGAAAAAAAATCGGCTGCACCAAGTGCCTAATACACCCCGCATAATACGCCCATTTATACAATAGCTCTGCAAAGTTTAAAGCGAATTGGTCAAGAACCCGCAAAGTTTGAAGTGAATTGGCCAAGGGGTTCTGAAGTTAGAGAGCGACATGTCAAACGAACGGATGGACGGACGGAAAGACGGATATGGTTTACCATAATACACCCGTCTTAAGACGGGTGTTTAAAAATAAGTACTTGGTAAAATTCCAGTCGTGGTTTTGTTTTGGTACCTAATTGCCCAGAAACTGTAAGAAAACTTTCGGAGAATCTTGATTATATTGCCATTTTGCACCTCTTATTCCATTTTCTATCAGATCTTTTTTTTTGGGGGGGGAGGGTATAATTTCTACTTTTATAGATGCTCGTCATACCCTTCACGGGCAGTGTGATCATGTTATGTTTTGACATGTCCGTTGGTTTTTCATCACACTGTTGTTTCTTTACATTCCCTATTTTTATGCAATCTTTCTAGTATCAACAAGCGGGAATCAATTGAACCACAAAACGGCAAGAAAATCGTAATTAAAATGACTTTTTTTTTCTTTTCTTTTTCGCTTTGAGGCAGTTTTGTTTTCACTTTGGCCTAAAAAAAATATCTGCAATAATTCTCAAATTGTGTATTATAAAAAAGACTGTTTAATATGACTGCCGAGAGAATGTCCCTTCACGCGTACATTTCGTGTCAATTTCATGGAAAAACGTGCAACATATCAATACGATAAGTTAATCACGTGCCTCGCGCAGAGTAGATCATGCAAACCCTTCCGATGCACCTGGTGATACTCCCGGTTTTTGTGTGAGGGTTCAGATTGCTAGTGCTTTTATTTTTTTATGGCGTTCGTTTTCAAATCTGTTTATTTGTTTTGTCTTTGTTGTTTCAGCAGTGTAATATGGGTGAGGTGGAAGAAGAAAGTCATTTTCTATCATTTTGTAATCAACACACGGAGGGAGGACAGACAAAATCTAAATAAACTCATAATTCAAAGTTGTCCTAACCTTTTAAACGTGAATTCACAAGAACAATTTATTTGGTTAATGACTTGTAAAAAACACAACTGTATAGAAAATAAGAAGTCAGTTTATCCAGAGAAATTATAAATGATGCATGTCAGTATTTCATTTTATTGTTAACTTTACATTGCTTGCAATTCTGGATCTGACACGGGGAAACACCATCCCCTGGTGTCTTTCCAAGTATTGCAACCAGTGGCAATACACCCACACTAATCATGATCGTTATAATATGTCTTCGCCTTTTGTGGGCCCTTGATTGGAACAATAAAGTTATGTTATGTTATCGTCTCTATTTGTGTAATCTCTGTATCACCATTTTGTTTTGGACCTAGGATTTTCTGGATTATCCCTTTGGCTTGTTGCTTTGATATGAAGAACTCCCCTGTCCACAGTTCACCGAACCGTTAATACTAGTGACAGGCATCAACGGAGCTTTGCCAAATTTTAAACCATGGGAATCTATTAGATATGTTTCGGTTTTGTTTCGTTTCGTTTCGATTTCCATTTCGTTTCGTTTGGATTCGTTTCGTTTCGTTTCGCCCGGTTCCGTTTCGTTTCGCCCGGTTTCGTTTCGTTTCGCCAGGTTTCGTTTCGTTTCGTTGCGTTTCGTTTCTGTTTCGTTTCTTGTTTTAGAGGGACCCATGAAAAACATACAAGAGGCTCAGACGCCCTGTATCATTTTCTTACATTCATGTAGGAGGTAAGATATAAATACATGATTCCGCGTGTTGGCAGATTACAGCACTTCGTGTGCGTAAAATAACTGCAGTATAACGTACAGTTTGTACCAGTATACCAGTATACCAGTATACAGTGTAATGCTCTTTATATTTGAACAAGCTGCGACATTACTATGGTGATATGTTATTATATGTTTGAGAAACTGCATTTAAATTATCGTCGTTCTCTTCTCATCATAAGTATATAAAGTGAACATTGTATAATCTGGTAGACTTTTAAATCGTAATTTAAGATAGTTGTTTAAATATAAATTCACATTACATGCATACATTATGTGGTAAATTTCAATTTGAAAGTAATTCTAGATGATGAATTCAATGAGCGTCACGTTTTGACTGGCTAATTGTCTACTTGTATACAAGCCTATTAATTTTTTCTGTCATATTTGTGTAAATGAGTTTAACAATTTGAAGGTAGAAGGTTATAATCAAAATAAATTCGTTTGTGTAATTTAAAGTTCTCATTTGAACGAGTCGGGAAATTTAATGTTTGCGTTACGGTCGATTTTCCTATTGTATAGGAAATGTGTTGCGAGACTGGGAATAATAATATTTATATTCAGAATGTATTCTATTGACCAAGCTTAGAAAATCATTGATTATTTGAAAGCAAAATTATAAGCATAACACCTAAAGTCTAATTTAAATAATTTCAACACAACATATATATGGGTATGTTTAATTGTTCGGCACATTTTTAACAGTCCCGGTTGCCATGCCGGCAGCAGGAAGCGTTTGATGCATCTAAGTACTGGAAAATTTCATTATTGACTTTTATTCTCTACAGGTATGGTTTCAAATCATTTCAAATGATTATATTTGCTTCTAGTTCAGTACATTTTCTTATATAATTTTATTTTATTTTGACGCTTGTATAGATTCACAACAGAAATATATTTATTGTCGAAGAAAAATGCGCATTATTTTTGTAATTCAAATTGATTTCCAGCAATTTACAAAGACGATTCTACTGTGAAATTTTATTCTTCTGTTGTTAAAACATTGCTTTGAAAACTGGTATTTGCTTTGTTGATTTACTTCGGTAAAGTGGTAATTTAGATCTTCAAACTCTTGTTAAATAGCTAAGGCCTACCAAAGAACAAGTCTACAATATTTTCAAATTATTAAGCATGAATAATAAATGCTTTAAATGTTTTAAATCTCCAAACAGTTTTACTTATCTCCAATTTATACCTTTCTATTGTACACATTACTAGTTTTACGCTACTTAAACATAAACAAGGATTATTAAAATAAGTTCATAACGGTTATTTTTCTTTCAGGTGCTCAAAAGAAGGCCGTGGATTGTTCGTGGAACAGCTTGGATACATGTATTTGGATAAATTGATTACTGGTGTGTTAGTTGTATGTTTCTTAAAAAACTGACGAGTTTGTCGTTTACCAAATTTTAATTTCTATATTATATGATAAAGTGACATAATTTGGAAACATGTTAAAACGACTACAGGCGGCAGCCGCTGCTTCACAGGAAGCCGAATTTGAGCGGAAACCAGAGAACATTCGTAGCCCTGTAGTGCCAGATTCTCCTGGAGATCGAAAGAAAAGTGTGGCTTCTTCTCTCATGGGATCCCGGTCAAGCAACGCCGGGCCTTCATTAATAGGACTAATGGCGTCAAAACGATTCGCAAAGAAACTATCAATGAAAGCACTAGGAACACGTAAATCCTCATCCATAGCAGTGCCACCACCACCGGAAATGGAACCAACATATAGGATGGAACCGAAGAAAAAGTTCGACAATCAAGCCGTGAAAGACGTCATAGATTCGGTTTTACATTCTAGATTAAATGGAATGAGATACAGTGCTAAATTAACACCCAAAATAGGCAAGTCGTTATCTGATGAAATCAAAGACAGAATCAAATCTATGAATATAGATAGATACAAAATCATATGTGTTTTAACTATTGGACAAATGGGCAACCAAGGATTAATGCTCTCCAGTAGGTGTACTTGGGACGACAAATCAGATTCCTATGCCACATCGTCATTCCAGAACCAAGATATTTTCTGTTCTGCAACTGTTTATGGGGTGTATAGAGAATAGGATATATACATATATACTCAAATTAACAAGTGTACTCAATTTTATATTATTTATATGGAATTAATTTAGCAATATGTTATAATGAGATGAGGTAATATTTAATAATCAGTCCATGTATCTACTCAAATTTATTAAGTGACTGGGTCAATATTTTCAATAAAGGTTACACAACATAACGCTTTATTGCTAATGCAACGTCAAAACACGATCCATGTCGACTCGAACAACAAGACCCCACTTTAATCGCAATCTGTACTAAGCAAGGATTAAATTTATTTAGGTCAATTAAAACATGTACCATAACAAAAAGATTAAATTTCTTTTGATACTAGACATGTAACCTTCTATGTAAACATTCGACATACATATTAATAAATATTTTATATAAATATTGTCAGTTTTTCCCCAAAGGGTGTTTGGTCGTTGTGTTAGAAACAATAAATACCATATCAAGTTATTTATATCGCGGGGAGCGCCGCCATTATTTTTCCCTTTTACATATTCGTTTATATTCAATATTCGTGCTATTGTTGTGATATTGACAGTACAATGAATCGGTCTGATAGAAACACATATCAACTACAGATTCGTTTATATTCAATATTCGTGCTATTGTTGTGATATTGACAGTACAATGAATCAGTCTGATAGAAACACATATCAACTACAGATTCGTTTATATTCAATATTCGTGCTATTGTAGTGATATTGACAGTACAATGAATCAGTCTGATAGAAACACATATCAACTATAAAAATAAGACCGTATGAGTTTCGTTCAGTCTCTGTGTCTGTAACCATGTTCATTTATATGATATTCTTCAATGTCGAGATAAGTTACGGTTTAATGGGAAAAAAACCATGTTCATTTATATGATATTCTTCAATGTCGAGATAAGTTACGGTTTAATGGAAAAAAAAACCATGTTCATTTATATGATATTCTTCAATGTCGAGATAAGTTACGGGTTTAATGGGGGAAAAACCATGTTCATTTATATGATATTCTTCAATGTGGAGATAAGTTACGATTTAATGGGAAAAGTTGTAATTTCAAAACTACTTTCATTCACCTGCATAACAAAGTAGGGATTAGCGTCCCAATCATGTGTGAATAACACAAATATTGTTTGTGTATGTTACTAGGTTTTATCGATTTCTTATGTTATCTTTCTAACAAGAACAATGTTAAAAGAAATTAAAGTTTTCAACTCTGTGTGATGTTTATTCCATTTTGTTCTCCAAAATAAGTTACTTTGTCACATTTTCCCGGTGCAATAATTAAAGTGTGACATTTCCATTGAATGATTTCGATGTCAACAGCATTACTAAATAGTTTTATCATTTGTATGCCACTTAAATAACACTGTCGAAATAGTAAAATCACAATTTCACTCAAATTGTCATACAAATGTATATAGAATATTTACACCATCGAATGTGATATCACCAATATGACGTGGGTTCGCGCCCGGCTGTGTAAATTACAAAAAGGGTACACTCGACTCGCAGAAGTGATAAAGCTTGCCAGTTGCTTGCCCATGGTTGGTGGTTCTCTCCGGATACTCCGGCTTCTTTCACCACTAAAACTAGTCGCCATGATATAGCTGAAATATTGCTGATAGTGGCGTTAAGCACAATCAATCAATCAATCAATCAATCAATCAATCAATCAATCAATCAATCAATCAATCAATCAATCAATCAATCAATCAATCAATCAATCAATCAATCAATCAATCAATCAATTAATCAATCAATCAATCAACCAATCGAATGTGATATATGAAGTATTTCTATATCATTAAGCATATTAAGTAAATATTATTTATATTATCAATTTACCCAATACACATGTGGTTCTTTACAAAGTGTGTCATTTGCAGATCGAAAATCCAATATGGCCACCAAAGCAGGATAAAATTGCAACATAGAACCTTAGGATTTTTTTTTCAAAAATTCAGAAACTACCCACTCGATTAAACACAAACTTGAAAGTTGGTATTTTTAATATTAGAATTTATGGTACTATTGGGAAATATATCAAATATCCATTTCTCTGGAATCACTGAACCATTTATAAAGAAACTGTTGGAATTCGTAGATGATCCTCAACAAAAGCTATATTAATTGTGCTGATAGGAATTCCCAGTAGTGCTTATTTTAACATAGAACCCTTTAGGAAAATCACTAAGCACGATTTCTCTGAAAAGGCAACTTGCCTGGAATGTTTCTCGAATTGATTTTTTTATATTGATCAGTAATTTAACAATAAGCATCACTGTCTGAAAACGTTTTAAAAGAACAAAAGAGAAATGCTAAAATATGAAAATGTTTTAAAAGAACAAAAGAGAAATGTTAAAATATGAAAATGTTTTAAAAGAACAAAAGAGAAATGTTAAAATATGTTTTCCAGTAACCCAAAACTTTACTGAATGCACAACATAAAAAAATAACCATAAAACGATCATTTATAACCAGGCGAGCGATACAGACTGATGTGGGCCTCTAGTTAAAAGGATTATTCATCACTATCGTCTTGAAAGACGGTATATAAATGACCAATCGCTAGACAATCGATTGATGTGTAGGCTATTTCATGTTCATTGGATGGGAATTTTATCGTCATACAAAGTAAGACCATGAATTGGAGGGGTTTACCCGGTTAGTATTATGGTGCTTAACACCACTTTTGACAATATTTCAGCAATATCGTGGCGGTCAGTGTTATAATTGGAGGAACCGGAGAATCCGGAGAAAACCACCGACCTGTCGTAAGTCACTGACAAACGTCGCACATAATGTTGAATCGAATACACCTCGCCATGAGCGGGTTTCGAACTCACAACATCAGTGGTGATAGGCATTGATGGTAATGGATAGTTATAAATCTTACTACCATACGACCACGACGCTCCCTCCACGTGGATTGGAGAAATTGTGACGTTACTATAAAATGACCATAGAATCCGTACAATTGAATAGGTTCGTTTCATGAAACTTGCTATACCCCCTCCCCCCAACACCCGTCCGGTCAAGACCACATTCATATAAAAACTATTATCCTTTTTAGTGGACAACTAAACCAGTTACACATAAATAGCTTAACATTGTGGCTACTACAAAGGGCTGAAATGTAGCTCATACAGTCATTCTAAATTAAGTATGCCATTTCTGTGTGGCTACTTAAAATAAAATGAATTATCTAAATATCCTCTAATTTTTATGTTTCCTTTAAGAAAAATGCATCAGTAACAAACCTGTAAAATTTCAATAGCATATCTTTTACCATTTTGAAATTGTGAGCATAGACATTTTTCCCTTTATTTTATACAGGTTTCCTACGTTATATTATTCTTTAAGCATGATAATGTACAGCTAATTTTTGTATAATCATGTCGTTTGGTGTTCTTTGTAAAGTGCTGAGACTGGGGATGGATTGAAAATAATAATAATTTTATCCGACCGAGAAGATTTTAAACATCCAGTATCGTAGGAAACGGTGACGTTGGAAAAATTTATGATGATTTGATGCAATATTTTTTTTTTATTTTACTCCAACTTCAAATAAATTATGTTTTTATAAGAAGACTGCATTTTTTATAAAACCCGAATCGGCTTTGGAAATCAAAAGCATACCATTAATACAAAACGTGAGTATCGTAGGAAACATTCTTATTTTGTATTTAACTAAGTATCAATAAAATCTATTCTTATTTTTAGGAGATGATTATGAATAGTCTATAGAGTATTCTCTGATTATTTAGATATAAAATCAATACGCAGCACTGTTTAACATAAATTTATATTCGTGTGATTTTAATCTTTAATGCTTAGGAGAAAGTTTGTAACGTAGGAAACGTGCAAATCAGCGACAAAATAAAAAGGCAAAAATAAAGGAAACGTTATTGTGCAGTACCAGACTTATTCACTACTTTTTCCATTGTCCAAAATATAATGATATTAGAAAAGAATTAGAAATGAATATACAGAATAATTTTCTAAGTGCACTAAACAATAATGAAAAATATATACAGAAAATGTCTTTGCCGAATCATTTGCGGTTTGTTGCTCCATTTATTAAAAAGTCTTTAATACTGAGGAAAGTGGACTCTATAACTGTATGATTTTACAAATTTAATTTGTCTGTATAAGACTGTCTTGTTATTCTTTTAATTTGTACTTAATTAATGATTGTCCTTTGTCTGCTTTGTATATATGTTTTGTATAATTGTAAGCCATCAACCTCTTGGGGTAAAATTGTGCATTTCAAATAAACTTATTAATTATGAAACGTAAATAACTCCATCTCTGACAATTTAAATTCATTTTCTTCAGAATAATTCGGTTCCGTTGGAAAATAAACGGCAATTTAGTTTGTGATATAGACTGGAGACATGTATATTTTTCTATTTTGGAGTCATTTGTCGGAGTATAAGATTTTAAATACCGATGTGGATACAAAAAGTTGTATACGATTTTATCGAGAAGTATATATATAGTCTTTCAGGAGACAATGGAATCCTAAATATCACCCATCTTTACAAAAACTATTAACGACACATGTTTTCCGGAATTGGCAGACTTAACTGAGAATGACTGCATAGTCTTAATTATTCGCATCCAGAATATATTGTATGTGTTTCTTATTAAATATTGCAATTTAATTAAAGAAAAAGTACATATAAAAGCAGACGATAAGAGACGAGTAGCCTTTTTTAAATGCTATTACTTGTTTGAATTAATCAAGATCAATGTGGTTAATGTGTCTATAAATCTGCACTCGTCACAGCTCGACCAGTTCTGTTCCTCTATCTAATAGATAGAATGAGAGCATCGGATTCACCCGAAGTTTGCCGATTGTAACTTTACTTGGCGAAATCTATCATTACCTCTGTTAACATTCTCGTGAGATCTGTCATTACCTCTGTTAACATTCTCGTGAGATCTGTCATTACCTCTGTTAACATTCTCGTGAGATCTGTCATTACCTCTGTTAACATTCTCGTGAGATCTGTCATTACTTCTGTTAACATTCTCGTGAGATCTGTCATTACCTCTGTTAACATTCTCGTGAGTTGTGAGACATATGAGCAATATGGTTAATATTTAGTACTGACATCTGAAGCATTTGATGTTCCACTGACACCTGTTCGACTTTCCTCGGGAAGATGAATTATAGATACACAATTATGTATGTTCAACACTTACTATGAATTGTAAAACCCTATGTAAACGTCAAACGCCATCAATTTCACAACAGAAACGGAAAAAAAATCAATTAAAAAACCTATCTCTTTCTATACTGGAAATGAATAATATATTTTCTTGTCAGATATATATATCCCTCTCTCTATACTTAACATAAATAATATATTTTCTTGTCAAATAAGATTAGATTGGTTGGTTGGTTTTATGGTGTTTAACGTCACTTTCATCAATATTTGAGTTATATCGTCAAATCAGTTTAGACTTCTGACGTCACTTCCGGTAGCTCCACCACCTCGCTCCACCACCTCAAATGTGGCTTTGTCTGTGCCCATATACTACTAATATGAATCGAATTTAAAATTCTTTGCTCATGAATCAATATATTTGTTAAATATACATACCAATGTTACATTGAGTGAAAAAATCAATCATTCTCTCTTGTCTACTCACTGATGTCCAAGAACAAACATTCAATAAAGACCATTTTAAAAGACCAATCAATGATTATAATAAATATATATTTAAAAGGTAAACACATTTCAAAAAATATAAAATGATTTAAATAAAACTATTTTAATTGGTACATTCTGATGACTTTTATTACATATTTCTTTTCTGAAACATCTCAATTATTATGAGGAGTTGAATAGAACAAACAAACTTAAATTAGTAAAAATAAAATAAAATATGAAACTTGGGTCATACCAAATTTTGACTAATGTTACATGTCTAAAACGAAGTCCTTTCATTTTTTTCAGATGCTTGTCATTATGAAAAAAGTATCAATAATTTACGGAATAACTATTAACTTCCATATATAAGCAGACCTGTATTCTTACTAATATATTAGTCAGTTCACTATGAGTATGAATTTACTACCTTTGAATCAAAATTTAACATTCAATCCTATCAATGAAATACAAGTTGCATATTCGACCGTGTAGCAACCAAAATGAACAAAAATTTAATAACTTCCATGATATCTATGACTTCCAATACCGTATTTAAACACCGCGAAGTTCAAATCTGGAACTTGACATACGGCTAATCGTTTAAATGTACATATTTATTTCCAAAATAGAAGTCTACAAAGGGTAAAAATACAATTACTACTTATTTCAGAGATTCTACAGTTAGGTGTATGTCAATTTTTTTACATACTTAAAAATATCGTATAAAAAGTGTTCTCGGTATTGGCTAAATTCATTTAAATGGTAAATGTTGACATGTGATGTGTGTTCTGTAAAGACACATTACTACAGTGGTATAGTAGTAATACATATCCAACAAACCAGAGAACTGTAATATTAACGGCAGCAGATAGTAACGGAGGTTAATATAGTGTGCACGGAATTGTCGGTTGACTCTCTCTCTGAAGCAAAACAAAAACAAAACAAAACAAACAAACAAACATACAAAAAAACAACATCAAATGTTGCACACTTCTATATATAGAATAAGAATAGAATAAGAAATTTATTTACCAAATTAAGAATAAGAATAAGAACTTTATTTACCAAATCAAGGACCCACAAGGGGCATAAGTATTACAATGATTAGATATTACAACAAATACAATGCAGAATAAAGGATTACTATTAACTCATATAAACATATACAAGCATTAATCCAACCAGACAGTATATAGAAACTATCTTGTAATATAATATAACAAGGCTACCTCAGCAGTCCAGAATACATGGCATAGGGCAGAGCTACATATATATACATTATGTATACATGTATAGGTGGATGTACAATTGTGATTTTAAATAAGATTCAGTTTGTAACTTTTTGTTTCTGCTTAGAAAATATCCAGATTTTGTAACGGAAGTTAAAATCACTTAAATTCATATGTTGTGAGATATTTGTAAACTATTTCCTCTAATATACGGAAACTATATACAAACGTAGATATCACATTTACAATGTCATTTAAAACACAATAATTTAATTTCATTTGAATATTTCAATCTGATTGGCTAATCTGCCTGGAGAAAATTTTGGTTATACTCGATAACCTGGGTTGGTATCGTGACGTCCCCAACGTGTTCATCCGCCAACGACCAATTCAAATAGTCACATGAAATAATCGTAATTAAATTCGAGGAATCATTAAATTTTGTTGTAAAAATTAAATTATAAGGAATATTTGAAATTGTTGAACAGGTTATACTTGCATAACCTGGTTTGGGTCAGTTTACGCTTTTCATAAACCGCTTTGTGGTTTATTAAGCGTAAACTGACCCAAGCCAGGTTATATCGTATAACCTGTTCAACAATTTCAAATATTCCTTAATTAAAAGACTGAGATACATGTTTTATAAATCACAACACTCAAGTGGTTGAAAAAGAAGGTAATATACATGTATAAATCAATAAATGCACAATTTCAAAAAGACCCACAAAACAACCAAAACCTATACCAAAAACTGTTTGTTTTTAATAAATAAAGAAAATAACCATTGATGAAATGGTATCATAGCACCAATGCTTCACATCTTAAACTTAGTACATATATTCTGGTATCTTGTATTAACTTCCGTGACAATATAATAGTAATAAAAATAGCATTCCAGTAGTCACGATTTTGTATTTTAACTTGAAAGCTTTTTTTTAAAACATCAATCAATCAATCAATCAATCAATCAATCAATCAATCTTTAAGTTAATTAGATATATTCAGAAAAAATAACGCCTATTGCATAATTTTGGAATTCTGCTTGTAGATAATTTCGCTGAAAGGTGATTTAATCAGTTTTGAAAATATTGATATTGTTTATATCGCAAGCATTTAAAATATAACAAACAAAAGAGGCTGGTCATAGCAGATGTAATATCCATGACAACACTTTGATCATGATATTAAGTAAAAAGACAGTAGGAATATATGTGCTTCGACGTGCAGTAAAGGCACCGTATGATAACAATAAAATTGGTATTTTAACCTCCGTGACCACCATTTTAACATCACATATATGAAAATTATTAGAAAGGAAAATTTCACATGTGATTGCAATGCTATCCGGTAATTTTTTCAACCAAACAGCGGTGAAAAAAATAAGGAACACTTTTCCCATTTTTTTTCATCTCAAAATTGATTTTTTTTTCGTGAAATGAGTGATATACAAATGTATAAGCAACCACGTTTAGAAATATTAAACAACACGTACTTCGGTCAATGCTTTTACACGCCAATAAATCTACAAAAGATTGTATTCAAGTTAGACATTAAAAATGAACATCAGAAGTTTGTTGGCAGTGAAATCAATAAAGAATATTACACATCGAAAATAAAAGATCTTCTAAATGTAAGGAAGGGTTCGTTGTCCATATAAAAATGTCGGTGATCCCCTTGCCATCAAGTTTTCAAATTTTCGAGGTCAATAGCATTTCAGACTTACACTATTTCTATTTCAATTGACATATTAACGTCAAAAAATCTCCACGTTTACCCCCACTTCAATATCCTGTCAAAATGTTCTCAAACTCACTATTCTTTTAGGTATCTAGCAAACGTACATTTCTAAAAGTTAAACATTATCCATGAAAACTTACATATTTTTTTTTAATGTAAAAACATATCTAGCAACTATAGTTTTCTTGACCAAGAAAAAGGCAATAGCTGGATTTCAAAATATATATTTTTAAGCAAAACTCATAGAGTATATCCAAAGTCGCTTCTGTGGAAAAAAGATAATGTGTATATATATTTAGATGCTGTCATGTGTCTCCTGAATTAGATGAAACATGATCTTTGAAGCGAAAGTTAGATGAAGTTAATACTGCACAGCAAATTGTCCTATCATTTTTTTTATTACAAATAACAGTATAGGAACCTGTGCGCCTGAACTCTCTTATTGACGTGCTCTTCTGTAAACTGCATTACAGTTTCGGTGGAAATCGACTGCCAACGCTTTCAAAGCAGGTAAGTTTTTCAGAATTTATTATCAACAGATACGATGTATCTGTGTAAAAAAAAAGACATAGAATGTACATGATTCATTACTCTAACGGACGCTTAAGTTTCTTTGGATAAAATAACGCAACAAATTCAGAATGGAGTATCAAATGTTTGTTGTTACTACCAGAAAAGGTAAAAATTTCATTTCTTTATGCCTAAATGGCTTCCAATTTAGACTGTATTTGCACGGATAGCTTTGGAAGTGAGAAGTCGCGTTTGAAAGCGGTCTGTAACCTGATTGACGTGCTAAATTTGTATTTATTAACATGCAATCAACTAACATTTACAGGGCCGTCTGCAGGTTTCTGGAAAGGGGGTGCGGGGAGGGTCTGGTAGGGGATTGTGGATAAGTGTTCACAGGGGCGGATCAAGGAATAAAAGTTATAGAGGGAGAAATGAAAAAGTTTCGCCGAGCGGAGCGAGGGGCGAACATTTTTGGGGTATTTTGTGTGAAAAATCAAGATTTTATGCAAAAAATCATATTATTTTCCAATTTTAGGGGGGTATCGGGTGCGCCCCCCCTTGAATCCGCCTCTGGTTCCGGTAGTGACAATAATAGTACGTATATGCTATTGAGTGAAAATATAGTGCTACCTTGGGCGTAGCTGGTAGTATAACTATGTGCAATTAAAGAACTTCGGTGAAGGGTCTGGGGGCGCTTAAGGCCCCAGCGGGTCAATGGCTGGCCCTGGTAGGGGGACCAGGGGGAGTGAATACCCCTGGAAGCTCAGGGTTTTTAGCAATTAGAGGGTAATTCCTGTTGTTAAATCGCTCCTTTTTTTACCATCACGTTTCATACAGAAAACATGCATCGCTTGACAGAACACTTCAGGAAGTTAATGAACAAAGGAAATATGAGGTACGACGCCTGTTTAAAAGAAATGCCTTGATTCCTGAAACCTGCGACTTGTTCCTATAAATTCAATTTTATATATACTGTCCGCCTTGGTTATTAAAAATTTTAGAAAGCTAGCGAATCATCAATGTTTGTTCTGATGGATACTAAATATTTGCTTTTTAAAAAGCTTTGCTGATTAACGGAGATATTACAAAGTACAACTGAAAAAATATTTAAACAAAAATAGGAACACGTTAATGCATGCGCCTTTTGATTCGCAGTCTGTTCATATTGTCATATTGTCCACTTGTTTTAAGTGTTATTTTGTATATTTGTAATAAAAATTTGGCATACAAAATAATTCAAAATGATGAAAGTAATGAATTCCTGTTGTAAAAATCAAAACACATAGTAGTTTGCGTTATTTATTTTATATTTGAATTTAATGTCCGTAGCCAAAGTCAATATGACGAGATTGTCCTAAAGTAAATGAGCGCATGACTGTCGATGTCGATGTCAATGTCTCTGTGCACATGCAGTACAGCCAAAGAAGTCAAGCGGTCCTGCAGCAGTGTTGGCCTCAAGTACATTTTAAGGCGACGGAGAGCAGATAATGATCTCTCCGTCGTAGCTGTGCTGGCAGGCATGGTGTAAAGTATCAACAACACGGTGCTGATCGAAGGATAGAGCTCTTCGTTTGTGACGTTAAGGATGTCCTTCAAATTCGATTCGATGGTTTAGCGGTTGTCAATGTTGCCCAACGGGCTTTCCACCTTTTGATTTCGGCTTTAAACATAACTATGTCGCAACGTAAATCCGTTTTGTATGTGTCAAATATAACGTCTACGGTATCTGGTGTTAGTCTTGGCAAGTTCATTGGTATCAAATATTGTGCCTGGTATCTGTATTGTGCCTGGTATCTGCCGCCATTTTCAATTAATTTCGCGGTAAGCTCTGTTATGTAATAGTCCAGAAACGGGTAGAACATAGACCACTGCCAATACTGGCTAGGGTTATCAGCAGGATGCTCAGCTCAGTTGATCTGTCGGAATAAAGGTCAATATCATCTTTCTTCAGAAAAACACGTTATAATGATTACCGTATTAATTATACTGAAAAAAGTGGGATTCTTCCCATGTCAGTAATAATATTTTTTAGTGCCAAAATGATGTGCAAGCAATTTATTTTTTGCGTAAGGGCAGCTACGCGCCTGGCTACTTCTTGCTCAAATTATATATAATATATATACATTTGTGGAAAACCCGGCTTAATGTCGTGTCCGACAGTTCCTGTTATAACTCTTAAGAACTCTCAATTATAAAATTAGAATCAAATTCGTAGTTCCAGAAACGGTTTCCGAAAAAGGTTATGAAGAAACAGTGCAGGTGGCTGAAAGTAGTATTCTTGTTGTGTCAAAAGCACAAAGTCGCATTTGCAATGAATCATTATTAGATAAGGCATATTGTATCTATTGGATAATTGAGTTTCGAACCTTTATTTTTTTTTTTGTGGAAAGGGGGTACCCAACACACCCCGTTCCGACGGCAATGATTTATGCTTTATTACTCTTACATTTCAAACAAAACGTAAAACAGTGTACTAGGTGATGATGCCAAATGCATATAAAATTGATTCTTAATGGTATATTTTGTCTTTTGTAGCACAATGGAGAGCGGGTACCTATGCTATCATATACAGTGTCGAAATGCTGTTCTGTAACCCACTAGTTTCTCTCGTAAAAGAACGCGGAAGAGTTTATAATGGAATTAGTAACACTTAGGAGATAGCAGTATTTTATTGAAGATTTGACGGCATTCATTTTAGATTTGATAACCGCAAATTGAGTTTACTGGCGACGCGTAACTACAAGCGGAGCAAGTAAAACGGGTATTTGCGACCATCAAATCAAAAAGCTTCAAAAACAATACTGTTATCTCCATTATAATGTATTCAGAAGAAAACGCAGAAATGAAAAGTTTTAAATCTTTCAGCTACGTCTGCGCTTGCGTCGTTTCTCCGATGGCATCAACCGTGGAATTGATGCCATGAAAATTTAGACGTCATCCAATCACAATCGACGTTACAAACAACATTGCATTATAATGAGTAATAGAGAAAGCTCGCGTTTGCTTTAATTCAAAGAACGGTGAGCTAAAATGGCTTAGGTTCCATTCTGTGGAAACATTAGGATAGATCTTGTGGTAAAAAAAATTCGTTGTACATACATGGTTACTTTGACTTTTATAGTTCTTTTTGTTTTACTACATGGGAAATAATTTCTCTTTATATGAGGCGCAGGACTAATTACATCGATTTAAATTGGAAAACTGAAGAGAATTTTAATATCGGCAGTAAATATCAACCCTAAGTTTACCATAATGTAGACAACACTGGCATTTCGTAAACTACCAAGACATAATTCTTTGGATACGGAAAATATCATTGATTTTTTTCGGGGGAAAAAAAGGGGGATCTGTTGATTTTTCAAATAAATATGAATATCTTAATATTTGTAAAAATAAATACACATAATTTTATTCTAGCACTATAGCAGCTTTAAATTTCCTCAACCCGTTCTCATATTATGAATTGTATGAAAAAGGTTATACATTTCCTCTGCTTTGGCGGAAAACAATAGTGGCAAACGAGTTAAAAAGAAGTTGGAGAAGACATTCTAAGTTGAAAAACTTGTGTCTAATCCATTTGTTTTGAACAATAAAATATGTTTAAAGTAAAGTATTCAACGAGATGTATTTGTGTTTGGTTCTGCTGACTCCCGGTGCTGACGGCTGAACTTCCGATCGACGAATTCGTTGCGGACTCTAAATGAGCATTCTGACTTCATTCTTTGTATTGCAAATAGTACTTAAATATCCACAGATGGTTTTAATTTCTATTTCAGTGCTAGTTTTACAATAACTAAATGACTATCATCTTTTTTGCCTTCCAATTAAAGCACACTGATGAGATGTTATATTATCGAAACGTTCGGATCAGCTGCATGCATAAACAAAACGTAGTTGCTTTGATGGACACTTTCTTACTTTAAACTTGGATAACACCTTGTAATATTGCATTGCAGGTCAAATAATAATGTTGAGCCATGGAAACAGACAGATTCCAATGCTACTATTGCCCAAAAACTCTTTAAAATCAGTTTGGCGTTTAATCCAAAAGTTTAATTGTAAAGAGATCTCAAGCTTCTTGGTGATCAAAATAAGTGTTGGTGAAACTGCTATATATGATATCCATTGAAATTATTCCCGTCAATTGTGTGGTTCGATTTTTCTGAATTTTTTATATTTTTGTCAGTTGATCAAAGTAAATATTTTACCAAAATTTCAGGAAAATTAAACAAGCCAAATTTATTATAGTCAAAGTGTTGGGTACGCCCTTAAGAAAAAAAACCTAGCTGTAAAACTAGATAAAAAGTATGCCCAACACTTCTTAATTATGGACAAAGTTGTTTGTGAGGAGGGAATAATTATAAATGGAGTGTGTCTGTAAGATACAAATGACGCCCCCGCATGACCATAAGAAATCATAAACAATTCAAAAGAGATGAGTTAGCCAACAAACTATGTCCCCCTTTATAAAAATGACTAAGTCCAACTAACTCATTTTGAGAATATTTTATAAAAATCAAAATCCTGCGAATATGAACACCTCCATAATGTGTACAAACATCTACAAAATATTATAGATGTAGCTCTAAACCTGTAGGAGGGGAGAGTCAGACAGACTCTGTATCTATATCCGGACGGATGGACGAACGGACAGGGGTAAATTATTATTATACTCCCGACTTTTCGTCGCGGGGCATAAAAAAGAGGGTGGACAGAAGGCCCTGGAGTTGAGGTCGAGGACCGTGAGTTGGGAAGACAGGGCACGGGAATGCGAGGGGCGGGACTCAAGAGTTAAATAAGGGGGCGAGAGTGCGAAAAAATGAGAAAAACGGGAGTGGAAGGTACGAAAGATGGATTTGGGTCCACCTGCCCAGCTTCTTGAGATTGGATCCCTTTGGTTGTTGTTTTTGCGATCTTATTCTAGTAAGTGTATCCTTGACACACTTTCCGTTTCTATTAACTATTCCACTAACTTGTGCTCTTTATGCCATTTAGAAGGTCCATTGAATGCAAATCGTTTATATAAATATTGTAAGCTACAGACAAAACGAATCTGTACAAGAAAAGATTCAAAGTTTATCCCAATTTGTTAAAGAAGGGAAGGCCTTGCAAGATATTTTCGTTAATACGGCTTTAACTCGAACGACACAATTTCAAGGGATAAAATGACCGAAAGTGAGCATATAAACCAATTTTTTTGAAAAATTTATAACTCCCAATATAATTTTTATCGTGTCATCGAACAATTTTTTATCGTATCATAAGCAAAAAATCAATTGATTTTAATCGTATCAATTTTTCTCTGACAACCTTACGTTGGTTGTTTCCAATTCCTTAATGAAATACAATTCGACCGTTATATTGGTATTAGAAGGAAGCTCTATCAATAATCTATTACATGATATCAATCGATGCCTCGAAAATAATGTGCAAAGGGGTAATATTTGTTAGATATGTCGGAAATATTTATTTTTTTACACATACTGTCATTTCATTTATCAAATTTATTCATGTAAAGGAAATATAACGTAATGAATGTTGTATGTATAAAATTTTCAATCTATATCGAACCGTTTGATGCTTAGTTTCACTCATGAAAGTAAAAGAAGAACGTAGAAATTAAGAAAATGTTACCCTGGTGTTGACGTGACTTTCTCTGTTGATATATATTTTAAGCGTATCATGCTGATTTTGCTCAAAATGATACAAAGCGGTTGATCGGTGTGATTATGAACATTTTTTAACCATGGAAGATTAGCATCATTCACTGTATACATTTCAAAACATAATCTATATATTATTAATGACAATTTAGATTCTTTACCTAACAACAATTTTGACCAAAATGACAGAATTCTAATTTTTACATCTAGCACAATAGGATATCTTCCTAACTCTCCATAAATCATATATGTGGGCGTCGAATTTTTTAACTGTAAAAGTAGTTTACAAAATTTTATATGAACCTTTTCAATTTATGTTACCAAGTCCCCATATTTCACAGCCATATAATAATGTGGGTTTTACCATTTTGTCAAATAGGTCTAGTTGACAATTTATCGAAAGACTATGGATTCTACCAAGTTTCAAAACCTCATAAATTGCTTTTGTACCTTTGTGAACAGCAAACATCTTTGATTTATTAGAATTACCATTTTTTGCTAATAACACACCCAGATAATTAAATTCATCAACATCACACAAGCTGCATTAGATGGAAAATAAATGAGATAAATTCAGGTAAGGAAAAAAACTATTTTGAATCAAATTAATGAAAAGAAACGATTTCACTTTCATTCTCAGCAAATCGAGACAATTAGAACTTTGAACTCGTCACATGCTTCTTTGAACAGGTACCACCCGGTACGATTCTGACGATTTGAAGAGAGAGAAAGCCAATTACGGATCATAATCAGCCTTAAATAGTAGCTAAATTATTAGGAATCAATATCACAAAACTTTACTTGTCAGAAACACGTAGAATATAATGAAAATAAGAAAAAAATTGACCTTACCTGACTTCACGAGGTACCTATATCCGGTGGTGATGCTACACAGTGGTTTGTCTGTCTATATATTACCATGCATAGATCCTTTACTAGTACGCCAGTCTTAGTTAGCGATATATTAATTATACTGATTTAATTAGACTGTTAAAAGTAGCAATAAAAAGATTTTTTTTTTTAAATCTAATTTCCCATTTTTGTTAAACCTGCCGATGTGCATGCCATGACGTGACGGCGTAGATTGCTATATGCTGCTACGCCACTGATGGATGTCAAACTTATTGGGCGATAATTGGACACCTGCTGTTTTGGTCCTTTCCTATGTCAGTAAAGGAGTTACACATTGGCTAGTTTCCACTGAAGTATTTGGTAGTATTTTCCTAGTTTCTGTTAATTTTTGGAATATCTTAATCAGTGGTTCGGCTATGTTTTTGGCAGTCTCTTTCAGAAATTTTGGATGCATTTCAACTTTTCTAGGTGTTCTTGTACCTTTTGGATATCGATTTCTATTGTTTCAAGTCAAGCTTTGATCAGTTCTTGGTGGAAATATTGGAATACCCTGAGTAGTGTCTTCAATTGTACACTCTGGAAAAAATTGTTGAGCAGTTCCGCTTTTATTTTGTTATCCATTTGTACTTCTCCGTTTTCATCCATTATGCATAGGATATTTTCTTTGGATTTTGTTTTTGATTGTATAAATTTCCAGAACAACTCATCAAAAACAAAGTAAACTAGTCTTTTAATCGATCATCAGATAATGATTGTAAAGTCTATTTAAAAGTTGGAACGTATCTGGTCACAAAAATAGGGACATACAATCTCAAAATAGTGGTTTTATATCGTAACAAATTGCTTTAAAATGATATTAAATTTTTGCTGTCTGATTGGTCAGTGATTCAGAAAACGCAAAATTAGGACACATGTTAGCTTTGTAAGTGGAATACACAATAGAAAAACCTACAAGTCACGAGGGACATTCGAGCTATAAAGTTATAGACTGGTAAAACGTGTTTTAACAGAATATTTCCACGTTTTACCAGTCTATAACTTTATTATAGCTCGAATTTTAATGAACTCTTCTGATATGAAGATTGTTAAGGTTAACACGTGCACGGAGAACATGCGCAATGGGGTTGCTGAAACGGGTAGAAAATTCGAACACCGAAAATGCATCTAACTAAGTAATCGCAACTAACTTTCTAAGGTACTGGTAGAACATTTCTTGTCATGACAACTGTTATTTTTAAATTTTGATTGTGAAAACCCTCCTCCATGGCACGAATAAATGACAAGTTGGGTACTGGAATGGGTCGATTTTTTCAACATGAGTCAACATGAGATATATATTATTGGATCGCAAATTTCCACTTCAGTAGGTGAATGAGTTGGAATTTTTAAGCTAATAGCCTAGGTCACATTTCGGATCAACTGAACTTGGCGACCACAATAACCCTAACCCCATTTATACAAATACAAATGTTTTATTGCCAATCAAAGGCGCCCTTTCGGGCAGTATAATCACATATATTTACAATAATTTCAATGATTCGAGATAAACAAAATAATAATTAAAAAAATGAATATATATTTGTATACAATGTATTAAACATGGTAAATGACAGACAATAAACATTCAACAGTTACTCCCGCAAAGGTTTAAGTCAGACAAGGGAGACAACCAGTACAAGCCCATGCCATGGTCAGGAATTTGATGAAGTCACAGATACTGGTTTCTATCGATGTAAATTTTGAAATATAAAATAAGGAGGCTATCCGTCCACTTTAGATGTGTTATTTGAATAAAGATACAAATGTATATTGTTATATTTGTTCTGCTGTAGGGTAAAACATTAACATGATGTTCGGACACCATTAATGGCTTATTAAACAGTACTCAATTTCTTTGTATAAACAAATGATCTCTTCAAAATGATATTCAGCAGTTTTCTTTATACAGCAAACAAGTATTTGAATTTCGTATACAGATGAAGTTTAAATATTGGTGCCACAAAACTTTTTTTCCATTTTCATCAATCAGAGAAAACATTTCAAAATGGTTTAGGGATTGATGATCATGATGGGCATAACATATAGACCATAGTTATCATTATACTATGGTTATCTGGGTGAAGAAAAAAAGCAAATGAAACATTACAAAAAGAGAAACAAATCTGTCTGAACACCCCCCTTGTCAGAACATCTGTAGTTTTACCCAGTGTTTTCCCTAATTTTCATTGTAAGAGGTCAAAGGCAACTTTTAACAGGCCACACTTGGATTTCCAAGTACATTTCTATATAAAATTTATGATTTGAACCGACCAAAAAAGTGCTTGAACCAGGCAATTTGGCCTGCTGCCTGTTCTTGGGGAAAACACTGTTTACCCTACCTCGTTTTAATTACTATCACTCGGTCGATACATCTCATCATCTGCTTGTAGACTATTAGTCCCATTTGGTATTATCCGGCCAGTACTCGGAGATTTGGCACTGATATGTCTATTTTTAGCTCACTTGACCCGACCCAAAGGGTCAAGTGAGGTATTGCCGTCTCACTTGGCTTCCATCGTCCCGAAAACTTTTACATTTTAATCTTCATCTCTTTAATCACTGGGCCAATTGGAACCAATCTTGGATGGGATGGTTCCCTACAAAATTTATGTTTTTTTTTGTAATCAGAAGTACAGAAAAGAAACAAAAAAGCGAAGTCAACCATATACCATGGTGACTTCTTCACCCAAATTGCCCCTGTAGCGTGAGCCCTGAACATACTCACATTACATCTCTTTCTAATGTGGGGGCAGACATATGGCTACGTGTAGCTATCTTGTTTCAGTCTCATCCAATTTTGATGCAGTTTTTTGCAGTGTTCATCTTAATTTGCTGTTTTATTTCATAAAGGAGTTTAAAAAGGGCCCAAATTCTGAAATTTTGCTTAGGCCAACAAAAAAATATTTCCGGTTACCCGACCCACTCTATTTTTTTCTGCCAAATTCCTGACCCTAAACTTTTTTTTGACGATTTCAGAAAAATTTCTGGAAAACTACGTGTTTTTTTGGTAACCGTCTCTTTTATTATAAAATCGCAATGGCGGCACACTTGTTAGCTGCAACAAGTTTGTTGGCTGTACGGATAAATAAATGCCAGCACCAGGTAGTGGATAAAAATGCAATCATATGCATTGAAAACTGTTTGTACACATTTATTATACCGTTCAATATACATTGAATCTCCAACCCCCCTTTTAAAAAAAAAAACACAAAAAAACCACCTACCTACCCTATTTTAAAATTCCATGTAACACTGGGGTAAAGTTGATGACCGTAACTGTAAATTGTGGTCATACTAAGATGGCAGACATGAAATTAGGTAAGAATCCTTTTTGTCGGTTAAATTGTTTCTATAATGTATTTTAAATGACACATGCATTACAGACCTGGCAAAATTCCTGAGACTCTTGTCTGACATTTGGTCAGACAAGCTAAAATCTTGTGTCTGACCGAACTCAAGTTTGTCTGACCGGATAACTTTTCTGCAAAAATCAATACTTGATCAAAACTGATTGAATAAAGGCTATTTCTAACCAATGTGGCCCTGGTGGCTCAATGAGTTAGGTAGTTGGATTACCTAACAACTCGTACAAGGCTATCATCAATGCGGTGTGGGTTCTCGCCCAGCTTTATAAATTACAAAAAAAGGTGCACTCGACTCGCAGCCACAAGTGATAAAGTTTACCAGTTGCTTGCCCATGGTCCTTTCTGGGTACTCTGGCTTCTTCCACCACTAAAACTGGTCACCATGATATAGCTGAAATATTGCTGAAAGTGGCATTAAGCACCAAAAATCAAAATCTAACCAATGACCTTTATTTATTTTATTACTTTCAAACATTTTAAGGACAAATTCCTCTAGATCTTTTGAACAAGTACTATTTGGTGTTCCTATTCCCAGAAATCTTTCAATTATCTCTACTCTGTGAAAAACGAATGTAAATGGCTTCCTGGTCATCACCAGAGCCCAGAGGTATCTGTCGACCCATCCATTATGAAGGAAAAGAAAGATCTTCCCAACATACTAAATATATATAAAAATGTGCTTGCAATTGTTTTATTTTCTTTTGCAAATTTATGTGCAAACGAACATATGTTTATAATTAAAACACACTAAACAAATTATTTTTTTATTTCAATATTCCGTTTTTGTTATGGTCCGTTTTGGTTATGGGATGAAACATCCGGTAGCGTCGATCTTTTTGCCATGATGGGTTAAGCTTAAGGACTTTTCTTGTAGGCTTCGTAGTTACTTTGAGGATTTCTTATTACCTCTGCCTATATTTTATGCTTTAGAGCTTTTCCCGGCACACATTTTCAATCATTCAAAGCATATTTCTTTTTTTCAAACCGGAAATTATTTTAATGAAAGTCACTTCCGCTCATGTGTAAAAAAGTAAACTCCGAAATCGATGTCGGACATCTGGTCTGGAAAAAATACGATTTTAGTCAGACCAGCAACAAAAAACGTCGGACTTGTCCGACGGTCCGACAAATTTCGCCACCTCTGGCATTAGTGCAATAGTAATCTGAACTTTTTCACAAGGAAATCACAAATTATGACTGAAAAATGTATATGAAAGAGAAAATCTGTTTTTAAAAAATCGCTAAGATGACCATAACTGAAAACGCAATTACGGTCATCTCTTAGTTACGGTCATCTTAGTGATTCTTTTAAATCGGATTTTCTCTTTCATATACATTTTTCAGTCGTAATTTGTGATTTCCTTCAGGGCTCACCAAACCAGGCGACTTTGGGTGACAAAATCGCCTTCATGGCTCTGAAGTCGCTCCAACTCGGCCCAAAAGCGAAATTTCAGTCGCCCTGTTATTTTGAGACGTCGCCTATAAATTTTCAATAATCATACTTTTTCTTCAATATTCACGTAAAAAAAGCTCCCAGGTTCCTGAAATATGACCCATACAGGGCTTGATGTTCAATATTTTATTCCAAACTCGTTAATTGCATCCTTTTTAAGATTGCTGTACAGCACACGTTCGTTTTGTGAAAGGTAGGGGAACATGCGGTAGTGGGGAAAGAAACGTTAAAATCGGGATCGATTTTCGGAAGTCTCCCAGATTTTTCCTCACTTCACCCTTAAGTCAACTGAGGGAGAAGTCAAGTCGCCCTGTTTTTACTATATGTGGTGAGCCCTGTTCCTTGTGATAAGTTCATAGATTACTATCATACCAATGCATGTGCCATTTATAAAATACATTACAGAAACAATTTAATCAACAAAAAAGATTCTTACCTGATTCCACATCCGCCATCTTGGGATGACCGTAATTGCAGTTACGGTCATCAGCTTTACCCCAGTGATGTAGTAGGAAACACACATATTTTTTTTTGGCCTTATTTGAAAGGTATATAGAGTTGTTTTTTTTTTAGCTTTTGTCATCTCTTGGCGTCTGTCTGTTAACTTTTCACATTTGAATCTTCTCTGAATCAGCTTGGCAAAATGAACCGAAACTTGGTAGGAAGCATCAGTGGAAGGACCTCTATTAATATTTTAGCATCGGATGATATCATATGGGGAAGTGAAAAAAATCTCATATACTAGAAACAGATTACATCCAAATAGTACATAGATAGTCATTGGGGTGTTATTTTCATTTTTATTTTGTTGATTGGAAATTCAAGTTGGCCGATTCTATAGGACATTGTCGGAATATGAATAAAAAGCTTCTTGAAAACCTCAAACTTGTTTGAACATGAACATGCATGCAGGCGAGCGATACAGGCATAGATGGGTCTCTTGTATTATTAAAGTTAGGGGTGGAAATTTTTCATCTGTTTATGATAAATAAACATACATGTACATGTAGTAATTGTTAGTCTAAAGTTTTTAGGATAGAAATGTATTGCTATTTTGGGATTATTTTATGCGTTTGGATAAAAAAAAACATATTTATGCGAACATGGAACCGTCACAACTGTAACCTGTATAAACACAGATATGGGCTGTTTAAAAAAAAATGACCCCATTTCTTTTATCATTGACCATTCTAATATGTGATGATTTAAATTGGATCTTTTTGTATCAGTATATGTACTTTGGTACATAGAACCTTGCTGCAAAATTTCACAGCATTATCTGCTAACACTAAAAAATAGCGTCCAAAAATGTATCAAAAAATGTCAGGAGTATAACACTTATAGTGTGACATTTACAAAGATACATGTACTGCCATGTTGTGTAATTAGAAAACAAATAATTGTACAGTAGAAAAATATATCTTATGGAAAACTTTGATATATTAGCTAAAATTTCATGCAAAATTTATGCATTTTTTTATAATTTTGAAGACAGGACCAGATAGATAAAATTACTATGTATCAAAAAAATAAAGGTCAATGAAACTGTTTGTGTTGTCTAAAAGTGAACTTATTTAGGTATGTAGCATACTTCTCAACAACTGACTATGGTTAATTGTCTTTTTAAGTATCATAGCTGAAACCAGAAGCATCAGCATGTCTCTGTGAGCTTTTACATCAATCCTATATTCAATAGAAGAACAACTGTTGACGTATGTCAGGAGTGTAACATTTAAATTTATAAGGTCATAATTTTAACACAATCTTATTAATTATAATAGTTTGTGTTTTAATTTAGTCAACAGTCCTGTCAAAGATCATGAGTGACAAGCATAATGATCTGATGACTGCCAGTTCTTTTGTATGGCCAAAACATCATGTCAGGAGTGTAACGCTTTTATCCAATTAAATACAAGCACTATTGAACTTACTTTTTAGTCAGATTTAGAAAATGTGGTTGACTGAAACTGACCATCTGTGTCTTGCTGAGGTATTGTAATGCAATTCTATTATATTTGTAGCATTCTATCTCCTTGTTATAATTTATTTAAGCCACTGATTGAAAAATAATCTATATAATCATAAGCACTTCAAAGAGTTTTTCAAAAATGATTAAGACATTTTAGTTTTCACAAAGCAGAAATGAAGGATATAAATATTGGTAATTAAAATATTAAATGTGTTGTGAATAATTGTTTCATTCATTGGAAAATATCTATGTATTTAACTATCAGCATAAAATGTTACACTCCTGACACAAATCCTACTTTTTAGCTCGCCAGGCTATTTCCATCATTTGGCGTCCGTCGTAGTAATGTTTTTTTAAAAAGTCATTTCCTCTGAATCCAATGGGCTTATTGGAACCAAAATTGGTGTGGATGTTCCTTTATATGTTATCTAGTTCAAAACTTTTGCTGTGATTTTGATCAGTCGGCATATATGGCTGCCAATACCCATTACCGTCATTCTTATCAATAGACTATAGCTCTAAAATTACCAATCTCATGTTATATCATCAAAATTAAAACAGACAGAGGGAAGTTAGGGTGAGTCCTTCCTTCTTCAGCATCAAAAACTCTACAAGTCTCCATTGAGTTGAACATTTGTTACACTCCTGACCTATTTTTGTACTTACCACCAAACAAAATATTAAAACAATGTGAATAAATAAAATAAATGTGAACTTTTCTGATGTAATAAGAAAGCAGGCGAGAAGTAAATAAATTTGGTAGAATGTATTTTTCAAGTATTTTACTGCCCTAAGTTACTTGATACAGCTGCTAGCGGTCAACCTGAAGTATTGATATCAAGCAAATTAATATTTCTCAAATAGATTATTGTTAAATTATATGCCGATGGCCTGTTTTATTCATTGGACTCCAATTTCAACACCTATTTCTGTTGAAATATTCACTTTAGTTGATATATAGAAAAAATATGTCAGGAGTGTAACAAAATTAGGTAAAAATACATGCGTTTTTCATTTGTCATTTGTCAATAATGCAAAAATGGATCAAGCAATTTCTATGAAATTTTCAATGAATGAATTAGTATCGTGTATGTGTCTTCAAATGTACTTTTCATATCAGTGTGGACCTTTACATTAGAGAAACAGAAACTTTTGTAATGAGAAACCAAAAAATAACTACAAAAAATGATGAAAATACATTAGATTTTATCTCTAAATTAAAAATATTGGTTAAAAATGATCGAAAATTAATTTTTGAACTTCGTTGTAACAATAAATTAATAATGTACAATAATTTTTAGAATTACTTGTGTTGTAATCTTGTTGAGAAATATTGTTAGTGTTACAAAAATATAGATCAAAAGCCATTAATAAATTTTTTTTCCTTAATTTCTTTCACAAACCGATGGTATATTAGTAAACTTGGACTTATGTGGGTCCTTAAAATTCAATAGGACATCAATTTCCAATTACTTTAATTTTGGTCACCTATGTTACACTTTGGGGTCATTTTATTTTAAACAGCCCATATACTATTTTTATTACTTGTACTATTTTTTATCCCTCCCGTTTACGATTTGTATTTTATTATCATTTTTATGTTCTTGCTTGAGAAAGCTGATTTTTCAGTAATGCAACTTATGAGGATTAAAATTTTACAAGAACAAAAGAATGTGGTAAGTATCTTTTCTAAATTCTGCTCTCTTTTTTTTAGCTCACCTGGACAAAGGTCATGTGAGCTTTCGCCATCACTTGTAGTCTAGTCAATCTGACACTTGACCTAAAAAAAATTTGCAACAGAATTTATTTTTCTGCAGTCCTTGAGAGAAATGACCAAAATAAAACATAAAAAGTCTACCAAAATCAACCTCGGAAAGATTTCAATTTCAAAATAGAATTTAAAAAAAAAAATCAATTTAAACCGTTTTACATGGGCTGCCTTACAGTGTAGGGTAATGAAACGGGAGATAATATGATATTCCCGAAATGTTTTAAAATGGAATTCACAAGATATGTTAATAAATAAAGCAGGGCTCACCACACATAGTAAAAACAGGGTGACGACTTCTCTCTTGACTTAAAGGCGAAGTGAAGGAAAATCTGGGAGAATTTCGAAAATCGATCCAAATTTTAACGTTTCTTTCCCCACTACCGCATTATTAGCTCACCTGACACAAAGGGTCATGTGAGCTATTGCCATCACTTGGTGTCCGTCGTCGTTGTACGTCGTAAACTTTTTCAAAAATCTTCTCCTCTGAAACTACCAAACCAATTGGAACCAAACTTTGTCTGAATCGTCACTAGGGTGTCTAGTTTCAAAATTGTGTCCGGTGAAGCCGTGCACCAATCAACATGGCCGCTGCTACTAAAAATAGAACATATGGTAAAATTGCATGTTTTTGGTAATAACTCAAAAACCGTTAATAATATCAGAAATCTGGCATGGGGTAAAAATGATCAGCACAGCAAGATCTAACTACCCTGCAATTGTGAAGAATATCTAATTACCCATCTTGGAGTTGTTGCCCTTTTTTTCATCAAATTTTCAAAATTTTAATACTTTTCGTTCTTTATTTCAAAAACTATCAGAGGTAGATGATAAGTTGAAATTGCAAAAATGTGCAGCATATCAAGATTTACCTACCCTGCAAATATGAAGAAAATTTGAGTACCTATCTTGGAGTTATTGCCCTTTTTTTCATCAAATTTTCAAAATTTTAATACTTTTCGTTTTCAAAAACTATAAGAGATAGATGATAAGTTTGAATTGCAAACATGTTCAGCATGATAAGATCTACCAACCCTGGAAGTTTGAAGAAAATCTGATCACCCATCTTGGAGTTATTGCCCTTTTTTTCATCAAATTTTCAAAATTTTAATACTTTTTGCTCTTTATTTCAAAAACTATAAGAAATAGATGATGAGTTGAAGCTGCAAAAATGTTCAGCATGTCAAGATCTACCTACCCTGCAATTGTGAAGAAAATCTACTTACCCATCTTGGAGTTATTGCCCTTTTTTAATCAAATTTTTTTCAAAATGTTAATACTTTTCATTCTTCATTTCAAAAACTATAAGAGATAGATGATAAGTTGAAACTGCAAAAATGTGCAGCATATCAAGATCTACATACCCTGCAACTCTGAAGAAAATTTGAGTACCCATCTTGGAGTTATTTCCCTTTTTTTTTTTTTTTTTT
>MJUT01036593.1:392397-416588 GCA_002080005.1 Gigantidas platifrons | reverse complement strand
CTCTGAAACTGCTGGGCCAATTGGGCCCAAACTATGGTGGAATGGTCTTCAGATGGTCCTCTTTCAGAATTGTGTCTGATGGCCCCGTCCGCCAACCAAGATGGCCACCGCTACTAAAAATAGAAAATTTGGCAAAAAATCACTTAAGAATTATCTCCTCTGAAACTGCTGGGCCAATTGGGCCCAAACTATGGTGGAATGGTCTTTAGGTGATCCCCTTTCAGAATTCTGACCGACGACCTTGGTCGCCAACCAATATGGCTGCCGTTACTAAAAATAGAAAATTCGGCAAAAAATCACTTAAAAATTATCTCCTCTGAAACTACTGGGCCAGTTGGGCCCAAACTATGGTGGAATGTCTTTAGGTGGTCCTCTTGCAGAATTGTTTCTGACGACCCTGGCCACCAACCAAGATGGCCACCGTTACTAAAAATAGGAAATTCAGCAAAAATCACTTAAACATTATCTCCTCTGAAACTGCGGGGCCAATTGGGCCCAAACTATGGTGGAATGGTCTTTAGGTGATCCCCTTTCAGAATTATGTCCGACGACACCGGCCACCGACCAAGATGGCTGGCATTACTAAAAATAAAAAATACGGCAAAAAATCCCTTAAAAATCATCTTCTCTGAAACTGCTGGGCCAATTGGGCCCAAATTATGGTGGAATCGTCTTCAGATGGTCCTCTTTCAGAATTGTGTCCGACGGCCCCTGTCCGCCAACCAAGATGGCCACCGCTACTAAAAATAGAAAATTTTGCCAAAAAATCACTTAAAAATTATCTTCTCTGAAACTGCTGGGCCAATTGGTCCCAAACTATGGTGGAATGGTCTTTAGGTGATCCCCTTTCAGAATTCTGTCCGACGACCTCGGTCGCCAACCAAGATGGCTGCCATTACTAAAATTAGAAAATTCGGCAAAAAATCACTTGAAAATTATATTCCCTGAAACTGCTGGGCCAATTGGGCCCAAACTATGGTGGAATGGTTTTAAAGATGGTCCTCTTTCAGAATTATGTCCGACGACCCTGGCTGCCAACCAAGATGGCCACCGTTACTAAAAACAGAAAATTTGGCAAAAATTCAATTAAAAATTATCTCCTCTGAAACTGCTGGGCCAATTGGGCCGAAACTATGGTGGAATGGTCCTCTTTGAGAATTGTGTCCGACAACCCCTGCCGCCAACCAAGATAGCCGCCGTTACTAAAAATAGAAAATTTGGCAAAAAATCACTTAAAAATTATCTCCTCTGAAACTACGGGGCCAATTGGGGCCAAACTATGGTGGAATGGTCTTTAGGTGGTCATCTTTCAGAATTTTGTCTAAGATGTCTGCCATTACTAAAATTTGGCAAAAAATCACTTAAAAATTATCTCTGAAACTGCTGGGTCAAATGGGCCCAAACTATGGTGTAATGGACTTTAGATGGTCCCCCTTCAGAATTATATCCGACAACCCCGCCTGCCAAAGAAGATGGCGACCATTGCTAAAAATAGAAGATTCGCAAAAATTCCCTTAAAAATTATCTCCTCTGAAACTGCTAGGCCAACTTTGAGCCAGGTGAGCGATTACAGGCTCCTAGGAGCCTCTAGTTTCTGAAACCACGCAACAGATTTGAACCAAACTTGGCAGAAATGTTCATTAGATGGTCATATACAAGATTTTTGTTTTTGGCGCTGTTTGGAAATCCAACATGGCTGCCAGGGCCCATAATGTGTTCTGATTGGTCGAAATTTTAAAAATCTTCTTGTTAGAAACCACTAAGCCAATTGAATTGTGACTTTACAGGAATGATCATTAGGTGATCCTGTACTAAACTTGTGAATCGTTTGCTGATCGGAAATTCAAGATGGCCACCATGACTCGACTTCGTTTAACATAGGACCCTATTGGAATTTCACATTTTCATCTTTTTTTCTGAAACCACGAAACAGATTTGAACCAAACTTGGCAGAAATGTTCATTAGATGGTCATATACAAGATTTTTGTTTATGGTGGTGATTGGAAATCCAACATGGTTGCCAGGGCCCATAATGTGTTCTGATTGGTCGAAATTTTAAAAATCTTCTTGTTAGAAACCACTTAGCCAATTGAATTGTGTCTTTACAGGAATGATCATTGGGTGATCCTGTACTAGACTTGTGAGTCGTTTGCTGATCGGAAATTCAAGATGGCCGCCATGACTCGACTTCGTTTAACATTGAACCCTATTGGAATTTCACATTTTCATCTTTTTTTCTGAAACCAGGAAACAGATTTGAACCAAACTTGGCAGAAATGTTCATTAGATGGTCATGTACAAGATTTTTGTTTTTGGCGCTGATCGGAAATCCAACATGGCTGCAGGGCCCATAATGTGTTCTGATTGGTCGAAATTTTAAAAATCTTCTTGTTAGAAACCACTAAGCCAATTGAATTGTGACTTTACAGGAATGATCATTGGGTGATCCTGTACTAAACTTGTGAATCGTTTCCTGATATGAAATTCAAGATGGCCACCATGACTCGACTTAGTTTTAACATAGGACCCTATGGAAAAAATGTTTAAAAGTCTTCTCCTCTGAAACCAGCAAGTCAATTTAAAGCAAACATGGCATGAATGGTCCTTAGGTGGTCAACTTTCAAAATTATGTCCTGTGAACCCAACCTCCATCTAAGATGGCCGCCATCAGCGGACATAGTTTTAACATAGGATCCTATGGGGTAATTGTTTAAAAGTCTTCTCCTCTGAAACCAGTCAGTCAATTTAAAGCAAACATGGCATGGATGGTCCTTGGGTAGTATACTTTAAAAACAAATTCCGGTGACCACGACGTCCATCGAAGATGCCTGCCATGAGCAGACATAGTTTTAACATAGAACCCTATTGGATTTGAATAGTAACTTAGATGTATTCAGCATGCAGACATTCTTAAGAGGACTTAGTTATGTCAGGTGAGCGATACAGGCTCATCTGAGCCTCTAGTTTTAATTTCTTCTTCTCTGAAACCGCTTGGCCAAATGAACCAAAACTTGGTAGGAAGCATCTATGGAAGGTCCCCTATAAAGATTACTCATTCCGTCCCGATCCATTAATAAACATGGCCACCACAGGTGATTCTTGTTTCTGATTGGCTGATTTTTTAGATTCTTCTGCTCTGAAACCGTTTGGCCATATGAACCAAAACTTGGTAGGAAGCATCTATGGAAAGTCCTCTGTTACGATTGCTCATTTCGTCCCGATCCGTTAATAAACATGGCTGCCACAGACAATTCTTGTTTCTGATTGGTTGATTTCTAAAAAAAATCTTCTTCTCTGAAACCGCTTTGCCAAATGAACCGAAACTTGGTAGGATGCATCTATGGGAGGTCCTCTATAAAGATTGCTCATTTCGTCCCGATTCATTAACAAAAATGGCTGCCACAGGCAATTCTTTTTTCTGGTCGATTTCTAAAAATCTTGTCCTCTGAAACCGCTTTGCCAAATGAACCGAACCTTGGTAGGAAGCATCTACGTAAGGTTCTCTATAAAGATTGCTCATTTTGTCCCGATCCATTAACAAACATGGCCACCACAGGCAATTCTTGTTTCTGATTGGTCGATTTCTAAAAATCTTCTACTCTGAAACAGCTTGGCCAAATGGACCGAAACTTGGTAAGAAGCATCTATGGAAGGTCCTCTATAGAGATTGCTCATTTCGTTTTGATCCATTAACAAACATGGCTGCCACAGGCAATTCTTGTTATAGATTGGTCGATTTCTAAAAATCTTCTTCTCTGAAACTGCTTTGCCAAAATGAACCGATATTTGGTGGGAAGCACCTATGGAAGGTTCTGTATTAAGTTTCCTCAAAGCAGAATGAGAGTGCTGAGCCTCTAGTTTTAGGTTTTCGTTTGTAAATACTGACTGAAATTGTTCATTAATTATTTAAGCTGAAGTTTAGTTACTGTAAAACATATATTCCGGGTTATGTGAAATTTTTCTTTCAAAAATATTATACCAATTATGCAAATTAGGCATATTTGGTATTAAAGGATACATTCAAGTCTTCTGTTGAAACCACTGTACCAACTTAAACCAAATTTGGCTGGGATTGTCCTTGGGTGTTGCTATTTATTGCGGGTTTTTCTGTGAAATTTTTCTTTCGGTTAATTTATACCAATTGTGCTCATTTTGAGAGCAAAATCCACATTAAAATCGTCTGCTCAGAAAATTAAGCTGAAAAGATATTTGGTTGGCTCACTTTTTAAATTATGTTTGACAACCCACCCTCCATCCAAGATGGTTGTCATTACTATAAGTAGACATTTCAATAAAGTAAAATTGAAAACCAGGTGAGCAATTACAGGCCCTAGGAGACTCGGGCTCTAGACTAGTTGCTAAATGTTCTTTTCAACAAATCTGTACAAGTAATTAAAAAAAAGAAATATTTCTGTGTTTATTCAGTGTTCAAATTTTGTACCTTGGCTTCGTTAATAATGCAGGAAGTCGACTTGTTTGGATCACATTTTTCTCATTTGAACTGCGATATTGCTTGATCAAAATGTATATAAAAAGTTCATGTCCTTCAAATAGAAAGTATGTTAATTTAAAACTTTGTTTTTCAACTGCATTTTTCTTAATTACATTAAATATTTTTGTTGTATTGCAGACTATCCAAGGTAATGTCATCTATTGAGAGCAGAAAGAAGAAGGGAAATGGGGGAATACGAATTTTTCAACGATCGTTAAAGGAGATGTATCATGGAAATAAACAGCCAAAAGTACAACTATCACATGACAAGTCATTCAGGAATTTGTCAAAAAATGAGATGGAAGAACTTTCTGGCGATAAACATGAGCAAACACTAAACAAAGAAAAAATGCCATATGAGAAGATATGTAAAACTAATTTACATAGTGACAGGGATATGGAGTGTAAATCATACCAAGTCTTTCCACAAAAAACTCCAACAAGATTTTGGAATGTCGATGAACTGGAGAAAGAAATGATAAAATCAAAAAGTGTGACATTAGACATTGAGCCACATTATAAGAAGAATCATTTATCTGTAGAATATGATTCAAGGAAAATATCAAGCAATTCTTTTGAGAATAATAATTATTATAGCAATTCTTACAAGAGATCTTGTGAGAGAAATTCAGATTGTCCAAAATTTTCACAATCAAATTATAGAATAAAATCCAACTCATCTCATAATCAATCTTATATGGGACCACAAAATCAATCTCATCACAGTAATGATCAGTCCAGTGTTCATTCTCGTGTATCTCATGTTTGTACTTTTAACCATTCTCATGTTACTCACAGCAATTCTGGTAGTGACTCTTGTCTTGTTAATCAGGCCAGAAATGCTCCAGGTGGACATAGGGTATTTCAGCCTAATTTTCACAGGACTGTCAAAGGATCTCAAGATTATGATATCAGGCATCAGAGGCAATACTCTCATAGTCATAAACAAATGTATGATAATAAAAATGAAAATCTAAGATATAATGGTGCACCTCAAAACTTTCATAACTCACAAATACAGTTTAGAAATAATTATGACTACTCTCAAAACAATTCTAATATGAATCAAAATGTAAGCTGTGTTCCTAGACACACCAAATCAGAAGACTGGTCCAGTGAATTGTTGAATATATCTGATTGGAACAACAATGTAAGAGAAGAACACATTGAGGAAGTTTTGAAAAAAGAATGGATGGATAATGTGATAAATAAAAAGGAAAGTTTTGTTTCAAAGCATAATATTTCTCTTACAGCCCAGAAATCAATAGAGACTAAAGAAGACATTTTGTCAGAGTGTAATAGTTTTGAGGAAAACAAGCAAACTTATGAAAACAAGGCTACTGAAAAAAATAGTGAAGTAAATTTACTGGAAAAATGTAGAGGTGAAAGTGAAACTGCTGTTTTAATACATTGTCAAACAGATGTAGTTAATTATGAAATAGAGCAATGGCTGCCAGCTGAGAATTTGTTAGAAAGGGAGATCAATCCTGATATAGAAAATAAGGATGAAGGCAAGTGTGCAGTGAAGGAGATTTTGAATTGTTCCACAGGTAAAGAGGACATCGAAACAAATGACATTTTAAATTTTAATGAATCTGAAAATGAAAACATTTGTTTGAGTAAAACAAATGAAGTATGGTCAGAAGAAAACAAGGTTGAATGTGATCAACTGGTAAGCAATATAAAATTAAATACTGAATCAATGGTCAGAGAAAATAGTGGTTTAAATTTTGAAGATACCGGAATTGGATTGGATCAGTGGACAGACGAAATAAGTTCTCCTAATGATAAATACATGTTAAATACGTCAACAGTACAAACTAACCAACATTCCTGCACAGAAAGAACAAACAAATATGATCTTATTGAAACTGAGCATGAACTCTCGCAAACTGAAAATACAATTGCCTATACTACGCATGAACCTGTTGAGACAGCAAATGTGGAAACTGAATCTGTAGTTATTGAATGTGAACATGAACTTATTGCAACAGATCATGAAGTTGAGATTGTAGAGAAAGAATGTCAATTAAATGAAACTGAAGGCAGTATTAATAAATCTGAATATGAACTGATAGACACAGATCATGAACATGATGAAACTCAACAAAAATTGTCTAGCAATGTTAATGAAGATACTTCTAAACAAGGGGTTGTTGTAACCAAGGTAACCGGACAAGAAAATAAATGTCGGATTTTTTATGTAGATGGAGAAGCAATTATTGATCAAATGGAAAGTAACGTAGAGGAGAACAGTTATGAGGGGAGTGCTCATTTAGAGTGTGAGAACATATTACATGCAGAAGAATGTAAAATGGAAGATGAAAATCAGTCTGACAAATCAAAGTTTGGCAACAGAAATAACGCAGACCCAAGCATGCCTGGTGAATGCCATACAGTTTTAAATCAAGAATATTTGAATGCATTGCCAGAAGTTATAGAAGACACTGAATGTAATAAATGTGCCATGGATATGCATTTGTCAGTGCAGAGAAAGGATGAATATGCTGATCCTCAAAAGGAGGCTTTGATGTTAGAGAAAAAAGGTGGAATTGTTGTGGAGAATCACTGTCCTGTAGAAAGTAATAGTGATTGCGTAGTTGAAGCTCAGACAGTGTTAGCCGATGATAGTGACATTTCAACACATGGGGTCTTATATGATGACCTTATTAAAGAAAAAATGAAAGACATGGAAAATGAGGTCACTACAAAGTTAGGAAGCAAGAAAAATAACACTAACCAGAAGTCTGATCCTTTATATGATTTTCTGGCGTTCCCAGACTTTGAAAACAGAGGGAGATCCAAAAGTTTGCCTGAAAGTCCATACATGCAAATTGTAGAGCTTATGCAACAATTTAAGCATAAAGAAAGGGAAAGGAACATTCTGCTTGAAAAAAGTCACACATCTATTATGGATTTGGAACATGCATGCCAGTTTCCTGCTAAAAGTAGTCCTGTGATAGGGAGGGGTAAAGTAACTGTTAGTTTATCACCATATGACAACTCACCAGTGTCCTCCTGTTCTCAAAGTGTATCACAGCCTGGAGGGGAAGACTGGGAAACAGATCTTATTCCTATTGATCAGTATTTTATGTTTGAGAACTTGGATAAAAAGTTGACTGATGATAGAGCATATGACGAAATTCTTGATTCCATGCATGAATGTAAACCAGTTAAAAAGTTACAAACGGATAAAGTACCTGTAAACTATCCTTATATGAAATTGGAAAATGAACAAGCTCAGCAAACATCATTGCAATGCAATCAGAAACCTTTCATTTCAAAAGGTAGGGGATGTTTATCTCCAGAATTTAGAACCAATTTAATCAAGTTTTTGAATGCCCGTGAAAGTGAAATTCCTTTTCATCACAAAAAAGGATTTGCGATTCAAAATTACAATAATCCAAAAATTGTAGAAAAGATCGAAAACATGGATTTGCATACTAGGAAAAAGCAACAGGAAGTTAGTTATAGTTCTCCTGAGAACTGGGAGAACACCTTTAATGACACTGACAGTTTAGAATTGACCTCTCCCGGAAAATGTACTCCAGAATGTCAGGAAGATTTACTAATAAGAGAGGTAAAGGAAGTATTAGATGACAAAGTGCATGAAAAACAAAATGGAGACATTAAAAGCTCTAACCATGAAGAGCAAGTGATCTTTAAGAAACCACAAACAATTGAAAATGAAAATTTTGAACCTATTGAATGTTATATTAGAAATGATTCAGCTTCAATGTCATCTCTTCCGCAGTGTGAACTGTTAAGTCCTAAATCTCAAAGTACCCTAAGTGGTGTCCCAACAATGTCTGATTATGAAAATAGTGATATTGATACTGGTCCATTAGATATAGAAAAGAATGATTTTCAAGATGACATTTTTAACCAGAATTGTTTGGAAAGCTTGAAAATAAATTCATCGGAGGAAAAACGATTTGAAAACAAATGTTCAAAACGAAATCACAACACAGATCAGTTTCTGGTAAATGAAACTGTTTATGATACATCTGAAAAGGACAAACTCTTAATGGAACATGGACATGAAAGTGAATTGGGAAATGATTTCACCAAGGATGAAATTGATCATCATTTCATGAGCTACTACTATCCAGATCTATCTTCTTGCCGCTGTCATCCGTCAGTACAGCAGTATTGGGTGTGGCATAGCTGTATGTGTCATGTACCTCGTCTTTGTGAAATCAGGACTTGCCAAGATTACTGGCTACAGAACCCTTTTGGAGGTAATTACTTCCTCTTATATGGGATACTTTATTGAACAACTTCTGCATTGTATGTAGATACAAATAGGGAATCACAAAGAATGTAATTCATATATCTACAACAGTCCTTCAGATAAGCTTTAGTGTTTAAGTAATTGGGTGATTTATTCACTTGTTTAGAAATTAATTAGGTATCCAGCATGCATTTATTTTTAGATTTGTTGAAAATCAATATTTGTATATAATTTTTAGTTTTAATTTGGTAATTTACTAATTTACATGGAGTAAAATTGATATCTAAGACTAAGTATATGATGGAGAAGAATACAGGCAAAACAGATAGTGACTAAAATTGGCCTGTGAAATAGCAATCAATCATTTACCATGTTACACAATTTATAATACATGTTCCTTAAAGTTTAAAAGGATTAGGAGCCAGACAATATTATTGACTATTTTATATATATGAAAAACAAGTTTAAACACCAATATCAACAAAAACAAAAAAGTCAGCTCTCACTTCAAATTATTTTAACATAAAAAAAAACCTTGACATGTCATTTGAAATTTAGGTCCTGGCTGGGGACAGACACAAAAATGGGGTGAGGTTAAATCTGTTAATGGGATCCCAACTCTTCCCCTCTTGCTAAACAGCAATACAGACATAAAAAACAATTAAAAAAATCCACAGATTCGCTTCCACTCAAAAGACCACACACTTTCACAAATATGAATGACAACATAAACATGGACAGTACAATAGCAGGGTTAATGAATGACAACATAAACATGGACAGTACAATAGCAGGGTCAATGAATGACAACATAAACATGGACAGCACAATAACAGGGTCAGTGAATGACAACATAAACATGGACAGTACAATAGCAGGGTCAATGAATGACAACATATACATGGACAGTACAATAACAGGGCCAATGAATGACAACATAAACATGGACAGTACAATAGCAGGGTCAATGAATGACAACATAAACATGGACAGTTCAATAGCAGGGTTAATGAATGACAACATAAACATGGACAGTTCAATAGCAGGGTTAATGAATGACAAAATAAACATGGACAGTACAATAGCAGGGTCAATGAATGACAACATAAACATGGACAGTACAATAGCAGGGTCAATGAATGACAACATAAACATGGACAGTACAATAGCAGGGTTAATGAATGCTCGTTAACTGACTACTAGTTAGGAAGGTACATTTGTAGAATCTGTTTTTTTTTAAGTAAACAGTGATGGTCACAAGAGCAGATGGTACATGTACAAATGTATATTTTTTAATGGCATTTCTTTTCTGTCTGACCATAAATAATAATGTATTTATTGTATATATATTTTATTTCATTTGAATAAATCGAGTTGGACGAGGGAAAATCCCTGTGATTCATCAAATAATTCTCTCGCCGTGCAGAGGTTGTAGTGTAACAAATTATTACATCCTACCTATGATAATATACGGGGGATAAAATTTGTGTACAATTTTTATCCTTCTGGGATAAAATATCTAAGAAATTTTATCCATTGTGTAAAAATAATATCCTTTCCATAGGATATTAATTCTTAAAAACTTAGAATAACATTTCTCTGATATAATATCCCAGATGGATAATAGTTGTACACAAATTTTATCCCTTGGATAATATAAATGGTATTAAGTAGAAAAGGAATTTGATCCCAGTATACTTTAATTTATGTAAACAAGGGACATACATGTACACTGTAATAAAAATCTAAGAGATCAATATATATTTATAACATTAACATTTTTACAAAAGAAATTCAATTAATTTAATTGAAATATTCGTATATACTAGACTGGCATCTTTTCTCTTTTCTGTGCATCTTCACGAATAAGATTTCTTATATTATCATAAGACATATATTGAATAAAACGTTTAAGTAACTTAGAATATTAAGGATATAATATAAATGATATAATGTCCCATAGGATATTCTTTCATTAATTTTATATCCTACCTATAATCATTATTCATTTTATCCCTTTAGGATAATAAATCATTTAAATATATTATCCTCAAAGGATAAATTAACTAAAATATTCCTCTTTCTTTAATTTTATATCCTAGGATATAATCATTGTTATTCATTTTATCCCTTTAGGTTAATAAATCATTTAAAGATTTTATCCTCAAAAGGCAAATTATCTACAATATTTTATTCATCAGATAGGATAAAATATTGATGACTAGGATGTTTTTTCCTTATTCTTTTTATCCATTTAAAGCCATGAAAATATCCTTCAGAATATATTTTCTCTAAAATTAAATCTCCTAGGACATTTTATATTAGGGATGATATTTATGATTTCAGTAGTAGATATATTTTACCGGCATAAAAAGTCAAATGCAATGAACCAACAAGTGTCAAATTCCTAAATTTGAACTATCTTATCTTTCATCCAATTTTAAAATGTCATTATTTGCAAATTAATTATCTTCTTGGGTTATTGATGACTAAAATACAGTGTGCCAAGCAAATTGCTATATCCAGCAGTTTAATTTGTAAAGCAATATACTGTGTCCGCACTTGCTTTTAATATACACTTGTTCAACTTTCCTTTGTCGATATGCTGTAGTCATGTCATTCTGCACTTGGCATAACCCTTTATTTTCTCTGAATTGATTATTTAATTATTTTCAATTATATTCCTTATAACATTCCCTGTCTATGTTTTTCAATCAAATTTGACCTAGACATGGGCCAGTGTTTATGGTTTCAAAGATCAAAGGGAACCAATGCTTGAAATAGCAAAATAAGACAAATGCCCAAATTGCTGTGTCAAACACAATTATTGTGTCAAGCAGCAAAGAATTATATGGACACTTGCTTTTAATATACACTTGTTTAAGTTTCCCTTAGGTGTCCACATGCTGTGGTTGTACATGTATCATGCTTCACTAGGCATAGCTATTTATATTAAAGTACAGGCTCACATAGGTAGTCAATACAGGCTCACATAGGTTGTCAATACAGGCTCATGTAAGCCTCTAGCTAGAAACTTGTTCTATAGAACATAATAATTCTGACAATTTCTTTAAAAATTACAGCCTTCATATTAAATCTGGTTGTAACATTCTTTCAGATATGGATGGTATCCACCAAACAGTGCCCATTCCAGATGTTAACAATAATAGAAAAAGAGAACCAGTCAATAAGAAATCATGGTGCCACGATGATGGACCAGCACAGAACAAGCAAGGTTTGAAAGTATTTATGTTCTGCTTTGAACCAAATAGGAATCAATTATAGATTTTTAGGAGCTCGTCAATCTAGATAAAATTAGGTGTATGATGCATCTTTTTGTTGCTTATTAATTTTAGCAGTACCCTTATATGTCACTAATATCTAAAGACATCCTGTATGGGGTCACATCAGGGTTCATATTAACTAACGAACAATCGGTGATGCTGGGTACTGGCAAATGTTTCCATACACAAAACCACAGAGCTGTTCAGTGGATCCCTGGGGGAGGGGGGGGCGTGACTGTGGAGTGTAGTGCGTAATACATTTGGAGAGTGTGACACTCCATGCACGACAAAGACCTCTTTTGTAGATTTCAAAAAAGAGAAGGCCAATTGTAGTTTCTACAAAAGACTAAATTTTAATCCCTACCCAACTGTCCATACCTTTACAATGGCAGTCAAAAGTCATTGACTGAGTTGACCCATTCCTATTTAGCTTTTAGCTCACCTTGCCGAAGGCAATGTGAGCTTTTGCCATCACTTGGCGTCCGTCGTCTGTCGTCCGTTAACTTTTCACATTTTAATCTTCTCTGAAACCCCTCGGCCAAATGAATTGAAACTTGGTAGGAAGCATCTATGGAAGGTCCTCTATAATGATTGGTCATTTCGTCCCGATCCATTAACAAATATGGCCGCCACAGGCGATTCTTGTTTCTGATTGGCCTATTTTTTTAAATCTTCTCCTCTGAAACTACTGATCCAAATGAATTGAAACTTGATAGGAAGCATCTGTGGAAGGTCCTCTATAAAGATTGCTCATTTCGTCCAGATCCATTAACAAACATGGCCACCACAGGCAATTCATGTTTATGATTGTATGCTTTCTAGAAAAATCTATACCCCACCTCTTACCTGAAGTGAACTTTTTAATGGTTGAGATCCCCACCCTAAACCACATATATTTATGATCAGAGTGACTAGGCAAATTAAATGCCTTACATCTCGGGGCCCCAGGGGTCATACCCCACCCCCTACCTGAGGTGAACTTTTTGACAATTGAGATCCTCACCCCTAAGCCATATATATTTCTGGGTGACTAGGCAAATTAAATGCCTTATAGCTCATGTTCCAGGGGGTCATACCCCACCCACTATCTGAGGTGTATTTTTTAATGGTTGAGATCCCCACCCCTAAACCATATATATGTATGATCAGGGTGACTAGATAAATTAAATGCCTTATAGCTCAGGCCCTGGGGGTCATACCCCACCCCCTTCTGAAGTGAACTTTTTAATGGTTGAGATCCCCACCCCTAAACCATTTATATTTATGATCAAGGTGACTAGGCAACTTAAATGCCTTATAGCTCAGGCCCCGGGGGTCATACCCCACCCCTATAGGCTATGGAATGTTCTGTATTAAGTTTCTTCAGAGCAGAATGCAAGGTGAGCGACACAGGCTCAGCTCAGTGCTGAGCCTCTAGTTAGTTCACCTGAGCTTTTCTGATGTAAAAGTGACTGGTGTCTGTCTCAGTCTGGCTGTTATTTTGTCTGTATCATGTATGTCATAAATTTTTCACATTTTCAGTTTCTTCTTCAGAGCCACTGGATACCAAATCGCCAAGCTTATCACAAATGTTGCTCTAGTTCACAATTTTTGATACATGTTCCTTAAAGTTTAAAAGGATTAGGAGCCAGACAATATTATTGACTATTTTATATATATGAAAAACAAGTTAAACACCAATATCAACAAAAACAAAGAGTTTGCTCTCACTTCAAATTATTCAGTTGACCCATTCCTATTTAGTTTTTAGTTCACCTGGACCAAAGGTACCAAAGGTCCATGTGAACTATTTCCATCACTTGGTGTCCGTCGTGTCGTCCGTTGTCTGTAAACTTTTCACATTTCAAGCTTCTTCTCCGAAACCACTGGGCCAATTGAAACCAAACTTAGCAGGAATGTTCCTTGGATGGTCATCTACAAAGTTTATGTTTTTCGTTACAGTCGGATATTCAACATGGCTGCCAGGGCCAATAATATGCTTTGATTGGCTGAAATTTCAAAGATCTTCTACTCTGAAACTAATGAACTGACAACCCAAACTGTAAATGAATGATCATTGGAATGTCCTTTACCAAGTTTCTGTTTTTTATGTCGATCGGAAATCCAAGATGGCCGCCACGCAGGACATAGATTAACATTGGACCCTATGGGAAAATGTTCAAATGCCTTCTTCTCAGAAACTACAAATCAGACTGAATCCAAACTAGACAGGAATGTTCATTAGATGGTCCTCTACAAAGTTTAGGTTTTTTGTTCCGATATAAAATGGAAGATGACGGCTACAGCAGTTAAATTCTCCCTCTTGACATCGTCGAATTTAAATCATTTCTATTCTCTATCAATTGGCTAAATAAGAGACAAATCAGTATATATAGGATTGTTTGCTCGCAGTAACTTCATATTTTTTATGTGAATGCAAAATTTTATTAATTAACAATAGTCATACAAATAATATTTTAAATTATTACATAAATCAAACATTGTCAAAGTAATCAATGCAGGACTTCAACACCTCCTTTTTCCTCAAGTCACTGTGAGCAATCTCGATACAATATCGTATAAACGTCCCATTTTATACCCGCATTTAATTAACCGCCAAAGCTTATCCTGTGCAACTACATGTAATACCATACAAATGATACATATCAAACAGACCCATCATAAACTGACAAACGAACAGACCGCATTAAAAATGGAAAACCCCAATAGACACAAATAGAAATAAATTTAAATTCTCCCTCTTGACATCGTCCGAATTTAAATCATTTCTATTCTCTATCAATTGGCTAAATAAGACACAAATCAGTATATATAGGATTGTTTGCTCGCAGTAACTTCAATGAACAAAGGAGGAATCGAATTATATGACAACCATGCATTTTCCATAATCTATCTTAAACACCATGATTAGCTCATGAAGAAACACCACCACTTCTTAAGCTATGAAGACAGAACCTGGCAAACGGGTTTACTCAACAACCTCTTACCACCTTCAACAATAAGAGATAAGTTTATTTGAACAAGGATTATTTTCAAAATAAAAAACATGATACCACTTTATTGCATAAAAACTGGAATCCAAAATTGTGACACTGATTCCTTGTTGAATGAGTCCACCAATGTATATAGACATAGTTGCAGAAGTGGCCGGCAAGTATTGAAGCGAACAAGATTTATACCACCGCTCAAATTTCTTAAATTAACACTTGTATTTCTTTAACGTGGAATCCGACTTAGAAGATTGAACAAACGATGGCAAATGGTGTACTATATTGGCAAATCTTGAATCGTTGGCATAACCATCAAATTGTTTCCATTGACCAATTGAAACTGTAAAATACAAAAAGGAATAATGAATATCCTTGTAACTAAAACAATATACATGTATTTACAAATGTCATATCAATTTAACAAATCATACATTGCGGCATTCAAACCTCGCAATTAAACACTGCGGCATTCAACCATCGCAGTAAAATAATCAACATAAATGATCTGCGGCATAACACCTCGCAGTATTTACAAATGTAATATCAATTTAACAAATCATACATTGCGGCATTCAATCCTCGCAATTAAAACACTGCGGCATTCAACTATCGCAGTAAAATAATCAACATAAATAATCTGCGGCATAACACCTCGCAGTATTAACAAATGTAATATCAATTTAACAAATCATACATTGCGGTATTTAATCCTCGCAATTAAAACGCTGCGGCATTCAACCATCGCAGTAAAATAATCAACATAAATAATCTGCGGCATAACACCTTGCAGTATTTACAAATGTAATATCAATTTAACAAATCATACCTTGCGGCATTCAATCCTCGCAATTAAAACACTGCGGCATTCAACCATCGCAGTAAAATAATCAACATAAATAATCTGCGGCATAACACCTCGCAGTATGCAAATAGTTCATATTCAATAAATCACTGTCGAATATATATCATTTCAATGCATATTCAAGAATAGTCTATCAAAAATACAAGCACATTGCTTCTAAACGGTTTCTGTTTTCTTGTGAACTGTCTACAAAAAACATCATAGGATGTTTGTACTCTCTAAAATCTATAGCAAATTTCTTAAAGTGTTCTGTAAAATTATCAACAAGCATAGGCCAAGATAAGGCCGACTTCCATTTTGGTATAACTAGAGTGCCTTTAGCTTTACACAATTGCATATAACCAGTTCTTCAATCATGGAATTGTATGTGTGACTTGAGACTTAAATAATAAACAACTGAATAATGTGAAATGTTTTGTGTTTTTAAAAGGCCCAAGTATCACCACATCCAAAAAAAATGTTTTGAAGATAAAGGTGTCATTCATTTTATATCACCCTACATTAAAAGCACCAGTATTCGTGCAGATTATGTACGTAACATTGTGTCCATGGAGATTATTTTTCCTTGCGATCCAGTTGAGTTGATTCCTTTAGGATACACACTGCAATTGCTTAACAACAGACCTTATGAATCACAAATACTTGCCCTTATATTATGTCTTTATGTTGATATTTTTCCAACAATATTATGGGACACCGTTACTTACATAAAATTCAAAACATTTGAATGATATCATATTAATATTAGAAGACTTGGAAGAAAATGAAAATGTCAAATAAAAATGTTTCAGCACCATGTTAAATCTTTTAACTTTAAATCTAAAACATTGCACATTGCAAACAGATATAATCCTACTTAATAAATTTACAGACCGCGGAACAATATTTTTATTTTGTTCGTATCATGAGACACGGTAAACACTAAAAGATCAACGCAACTCGAAAAAGCCAGTTTCTCACAATTAGTGTACTGAAATTTCGTTTTTTCTCTGTAATCGTTCATTAAATTGTCATATCTACTTAATAATTCTGCGAAAAGACACCCATGTTCATTAGAATTTAAGAGAAACAACCAGTAAAGCTATTACTTTCCTGTACGTGACGTTCGTAACGACGTCTGCAGGCCAGAGACACGATGGTCGTTGCCATCTTATCACACACAAAAGCGACACCTATTATGCAAATTACGCTATTTTTAAATAAACACGTAGAAGGGGGATTTCCAGAATAATGCGTTTTTATCGGAACGAATTCAGTGTGTACAGACCGCATTGTTTCACGTTCGTAACGAACTGGACACCAAGTTTTATCCTGACCTTAAAGCATAAAAATTTAAGAATTCGTGTCAATAACCTGCATTATGTTTATTACTTCGTTTCGAAAACATAATCTGTGATGAGACAAAACAATAATAACGTGAATAGAAAATACATTTCTCTTTCTGGTAGGATAACCGTTTAACCCTTAAAAAGGACACCATGTGATACGAACATAATTCCCTTTTTTGACACCATTTTGTGACTATAACTTTAATTCTGCAATCCAATTATAAATACTGATGATTTTCTACACCAATAAACTTTAGAATTATAATAAAAAAAAATATTGTAACAAGAAGCCATAAATATAGTAAATCATTCATAACTTACCTGAAAAAAATGTCACATCTTTCAATAAAAAAAATGATGATAATTACCTGTTCAGAGACTTCAAGTTTTGCTGTAGGTGTTAGAAAACCTTGAGATTGTTTTGTGAATTGCACATGTGTATAGACATCATAAAAAACACACAAAGATTTTAATATCATACATATTTATTAATAAATTTAACAAAAAATGACCCTGCTGTCATTTTTCACAGTACTGAAGAACTAGTTATATGTATTAAACATCTACTAACTAAATGTATAGGCGGTACCAATCTAATTAAAATTAGATCTATCACTTTGCTCTTGTTTATTTATATTTCGCGCGTGTGAGATCTAACGCAAGCCTGTAGACATTGCATTCTGGTGACCTAGGGTCACGCATATGTAATGAGATGCAAATAAAGGTAACGACCCTCAGAACAGCCAATCAAAATGGTTTTCTGATATCACACATAATAAGCACACATATATTTGATTTGTAATAAATACGCCTTGGCGTGAGAGGGCTTCTAAATGCCATTGATTTGTGTCGTAAATTATGAATTTTCACCTGAAGACGTCTTCTTGTCTCCGGAAATGTAAACAGTTGTCGAAACAATTGGGCTCCGACATAGTCGATATAGATAATATTGGAAGAATTCCGAATGGATTCTTACATAATTCATTAGCACCAAGAGTTACGTCCCTTGCATAAATCCACTTTCAAGATCTCGTAAGCGATCATTTGAATGGACAATATTTTGTTTGACCCTAGATCACCAGAATGCGATGTCTACAGACTTGCGTTAGATCTCCCATGCGCGAAATATAAATAAACAAGAGCAAAGTGAGAGATCTAATTTTAATTAGATTGAGGCGGTACTAACCAATTGTTATGACCGAACCAATCATAAGCAAATGTGTCGACCCCAGAAGATTCAGGTGTAAAATATTTGAGTTAAATACAGTAACTTTTCTATTGTTATTATCGGCAAAACGATCACAAGTGTATACGTAAGGTACCCATAATAAATTGAAATCATCAAAAACATTTTTACAGACACCCCAATCGTCAAAATCGAACAACTTGCTTAGATAGTCCGCATTACTGTTATTATCTCTTGGAATCCATTCCATTTCTAAAACAATATTGTTAGATATACACGTATGAAAAATATGTAATGCTATATCTTGTAGCTCTGGTTTCATGCTACCTTTGTTAACAATACTAACCACATTTTGATTATCTGAATATATTTTTACAAATTTACCCGTTATATCATTTGGAGAGACTGAATATTATTTGCAACAGTTTTCAATTCTCTCCATGTGGAACTTTTGTCTCTATCCTGTTTTTCCCACATGAAATGTACAATTTTATTGTCTCCTACAGTAAAATCAGCTCCTGCAAACTAACTTGCATCCGTAAAAATAACACGTTGTGGTTGTCTATACATTGGAACAATACTTTCAAAAATTAGGAAATTACAATGAAAATACCAAAATTGTAATTCTCTAAAAATATCCTCGTTCATAATGATATTTTCATCCCATGCACTTCTACAACAAATTGACATATGTAAATGTTTCGTCATTATCTGACAGATGTTCCCCAATGCAGGAATCATAGAAATTATTTTCCCACAAATTTTGGCTAAATTTCTACATGCTAATTGTGTGTAACTCAACTGTATAAGAAATTGCATCTTTTAAAATAACAAACTTACTATCTGGTATTTCTAATGTAGAATTTTTTTAATTCCACTCAAAACCTAACCAATCTAACACTTGTGTTAGTTTCCATACACTTTTATCAGTATTTACAATAAAACCTGAACTTAACAAATCATTTTGTACTTGCAATGACATTTTTTCACACCCTTCATATCTACAGCAGTAGCAAAGCCATCATCTAAATAAACTACTATTGGAAAACCCAAAGATCTCCAATATTTGACCAAAACACGAACGGTCTTCGTAAAAATATGTCCCGCGGACGATAATACAAATGGTAAGACAGTAAATTTAAAAATATTTAACTTGACTCCCAAATTTCTCAAGAAAATCCTAAAAAAATTTGATCTTCCGGGTGAATTTCAAGATGATTGTAACCCGATTTTAAATCAAATTTTATTGCATATTTAGAATAATTAGTAAATACCATAGCTTCCTTCACACCTTCAAATTTAACCTTTTGTTTATCAACAAATTTATTGTCATGTCTCAAATCCAATACTAATCTCTCTTTACCCAAACCACTCACCGACACGGTTAACGAGTTTACAATAAAAGGACGTGTTACCTCTGTTATAATGTTTATCTAACAGTTCCGTTATTGATTTTTCAACAAAATTTGCATGCTTTAAAGATGACATATTATTTTTTCAAAATAATAGGCATAGGTAAAGTATCAAACAGAATTCTATATCCAAAATTAATGACATTAAAAATAAAATCATTAGCTAAGGCCATAAAAAGTTAATTTCTTGGTTCTCAGGCCCGCCCGCATGTGGAAATTCGTCGCCGCATTGCCGATTTTATTGCAAAGATAGTAAAAAAAAAAAATTAAATGTGGTAGCGCTGTCCGTACGGAAAAAACAATCGCATCCGTTTTTTCTCTAATATCGCATGGTCGGTGAAACGCTTTAAAACGCATCATGCTTAAATGAGATTTAAAGCATCGTTATGACAATGTATAAATAAAAAACGTGTTTCCGTTTGACATTTAGACAAAATGTCAATCGTTTCTGTGCAAATTCGGCACACATGTTTGCCAGTTTTACCAGGGAACATAATATGGGGCTTCTCCGAAGCTTGTACCTTATTGGAATTGTTTACGGAGATAAAAAATGGTACGTTTGGCCCAGCGGATTGGACGTTTCCATAAAAATTAACCACTTGTGATGTTTCTGCCACCATCGGAAGAAATAAAATTGAAATTTTCAGTAAAGTAATGAAAAGATTTATACATTGCCATATTTTTCACACGAAAAAATGCCTCCCTCATCACTTTTTACAGCAGTAAAAGGATAAAAAAAAAATGCCACCCTCCCTCATCAATTTTGACAAAAAAGGGCCCGAGAACCAAGTAATTAATTTTGCATGGCCTAAAAGAACATTTTTCCAAAATAATGATTTTTTTTTATTATTTTTTTAAGATTTCTTTTAACATTTATAAGACTGATCAGATTGTTTTTCATATTTTTCAGTAAAGTAAAAATTAGATTCAACTTTATTATCTGTAACTGGAATTTTTTTTTTAACTGAATTTTCACTATGTCTTTCCGCCATCCTGTGCCTTTGGTGCTGTTGCTGTAGCTGCGGGGATTCCTTTGTGGGGACAGGTCCTCGCAAAGTGTACTTGTTGGTTACAGTAAAAACACCTTCCGATGGTTTGGACACTACTGGTTTCACTGTTAAATCTCGCTCCGCTGAATAGGCCAAAGCCACGAAAAAAACTCCTTGGATTGAATTAAGCACTTCTCGATCCCCTGTTGACACTACCGTACTGGTTATCTGGTCTGTTATAAGGTTTTGGCGTACTCCGTTTACGATTAGCCATAGAAATTACAGCACATAAATCACTAGCATCTTCTTTGTCATCCGCTAATGATCTCTCCAAATATTCCTTCACCGTGTCCCAGCCGTGGCGATCTGCAATCTAAAGAATTGTATTCCTTTTCCTAAGAATGGTCTATTCCTCTGATTATATCATACACAGCATTCAATTTGTTAAGTTTTATTTGTTTTCTATATGGGATAGTTTTTCCAAACGTTCCAAATTAAATGAATATTGGATTTTATTACCATCACATTTAAACGAAAATTCAGCCATATCAACACCTGTAGCCTTTTCGTTCTTCACCAAATTGTTTTCAAAATGTTCAATTAATATAGCCTTCTGTCTATCCTCCAGTGCGTTATTTAAAGCTGAAGTGAATAGTGAAATTGCATCATCTGTGGTTAAATCGTTATTTGTACCACCAGTGTTATTAATTCTATCAGACTCATGGTCAGTTTCAACTTCGGACATAATCAATGCAGGACTTCAACACCTCCTTTTTCCTCAAGTCACTGTGAGCAATCTCGATACAATATCGTATAAACGTCCCATTTTATACCCCCATTTAATTAACCGCCAAAGCTTATCCCGTGCAACTACATGTAATACCATACAAATGATACATATCAAACAGACCCATCATAAACTGACAAATGAACAGACCGCATTAAAAATGGAAAACCCCAATAGACACAAACAGAAATACATGAGTCATGACTTAGTTTAACATTGGACCCTATGGGAAAAGTGTCTCAAAATGCTTCCTCTCTGAAACCACTAGGAGAATTTAAATCAAACTGCCCAAGAATGATCATTGGAAGGTCCTCTACAAAATTTGGGATTTTTATGCCGATCGGAAATCCAAGATGGCCACCACTGTAGGAAATAGATTAACATTGGACCCTATGGGAAAATGTTCAAAAGTCTTCTCAGAAACTACAAATATGATTAAAGCCAAACTGTATATGAATGTTTATTGGATGGTCCTCTACAAACTTTAGGTTTTTTGTTCCGATACGAAATTCAAAATGGCGGCTACGGCAGGACTTAGTTTAACATTGGACTCTATGGGAAATATGTTTCAAAACGCTTCTTCTCTTAAACCACTTGGACAATTGAAACCAAACTGTGCAGGAATAATCATTGGAAGGTCCTCTACAAAGTTTTTGTTTTTGATGCCAATCGAAAATCCAAGATGGCCACCACTGCAGGACATAGATTAACATTGAATCATATGGGAAAATGTTCAAATGCCTTCTTCTCAGAAACTGCAGATCAGACTGAATCCAAACTAGACAGGAATGTTCATTATATGGTCCTCTACAAAGTTTAGGTTTTTTGTTCCGATATAAAATGGAAGATGGCGGCTACAGCAGGACTTAATTTAACATTAAACCCTATGGGAAAGGTGTCTCAAAACACTTCCTCTCTGAAACCACTTGGACAATTTAAACCAAACTGCCCAAGAATGATCATTGGAAGGTCCTCTACAAAATTAGGTTTTTTATGCCGATCGGAAATCCAAGATGGCCACCACTGCAGGTAATAGATTAACATTGGACCCTATGGGAAAAGGTTCAAATGCCTTCTCAGAAACTACAAATACGATTAAAGCCAAACTGTACATGAATGTTCATTGGATGGTCCTCTACAAACTTCAGGTTTGTTGTTCCGATATGAAATTCAAAATGGCGGCTACGGCAGGACTTCGTTTAACATTGGACTCTATGGGAAAAATGTTTCAAAACGTTTCTTCTCTTAAACCACTTGGACAATTGAAACCAAACTGCCCAGGAATAATCATTTGAAGGTCCTCTAACAAGTTTGGGGTTTTTTTGCCGATCCGAAATCCAAGATGGCTGCCACCACAGGTCATAGTATTAAAACAGGACCATAAAATACAGAAATATTTTTTTCTCTGAAACTATTGCACTGATTGAACCTAAACTGTGCATCAATCATTGGAAGGTCCTTTACAAACTATGTTTTTTTTATGTTGATTGGAATTCCAAGATGACTACCACTGCAGGACATAGTTTTTACATAGGACCAATTAGTTCTTTTTATAACCAGGTGAACGATATAGGCTCTTGAGAGCCTCTGGTTAGCTCACCTGAGCTTTTCTGATGTAAATGTGTCTGATGTCCATCTGTCTGTCTGTCTGGCTGTTATTTTGTCTGTATGTCATAATTTTTTCACATTTTCAGTTTCTTCTTCAGAACCACTGGATGCCAAATCACCAAGCTTATCACAAATGTTGCTCTAGGAGTTCTGAAGAAGTTTTGAATTGATTAGAAATCAAAGATAGCTGCCTGGCCTTTGATTGACTGAGACATTTTCAACTTCTCAGAAATAATTGTTTTTTAAATAGTATTTTCATTAAGGGTAGACATAAGTTTTAGGTATCTAAAACAGTTCTTCCTAGTTGCTTTTCAGAGTGATTCGATATTCAACATGGCCACACCAAACTCTGATTGGCTGAGACATTTTCTACCTTTTCCCCCCAAAAAACTGTATCGTATTAGATCACCAGGCTTGTCAGAAATGTTCTTCTAGGGATACTGAAGTATTTACTTATTAGAGCAATTTGAAATCCAAGATGGCCATTCTGGCTTGATTGGACTAGACATTTTTTACTTCTTTTCCAGTAAAAATGTACCAGACTTTGCTGAAGAGAAGTGTTCCTCTGGGGAACTTTAATCATACCCCCTGCAAACGTCTGTCTGTCTAGACCAACTTCCAAATCTTTTGTCCGATTTCCATCAAACTTTGTGGAATTTAAGATCATGATCTGTGAACTTTGCAGTATGAAGGATTTTGTTGTCCATTGAGTTTTACCCCTGTTATGCCTCTATGGACTTAGAAATTTTGAGACAATTCAGTATGCACTTTGTCATCGCAAATTCTCCTACATGATTAATCAGAAGTTCATAAAACTTTGTACATCTTCTTCTACTTCTACTTCTACTGCTTTAATGACCGCCTTCATCTTGCTGAAGATTCTGTCACTTTTGCACTGCGCATTGCTATTTACAATTAAAATTTATGATTAATTACATTAAATGTTAGAACAAATATGATGAAAAACCTGATGATGATGATTTATCAAATATTTAACTTTTTGGTTTTTTTTTTTTTT
>MJUT01036593.1:367121-390919 GCA_002080005.1 Gigantidas platifrons | reverse complement strand
AATTCGGTTTGAGTGATGTTGCTTGGCTGTGAAAAGACTGATTGGAATTGTCTGTTTAATGCATTGGATTTATGTATTGGCTCTGTAATAAGTTTGCCATCTTGTTTAAGGGACCCTACTCCAACGTAGTCAGTTTTTTTACTTTTTATGTATGACCAGAATTTTTTCATGTTTGAGAAGCCCTGTTCTTCAGGTTTTGGAGTGACTATGTCTTCAATATACCTCCAGTATGACTGCCTTAATTGCTTTTGTACTTGGTGTTTCACTTTCTTATATCTTGATCGAGTATCATCATTTCCAGATTTTTTCATTTTCTTGTATAAACGATCTCTCGACTTCATGAGTTTTCTAGTTTCAGATGTAACCCAAGGTGTTTTTTGTTTCTTGGACAGTGTTTTGTGCGGTATAAAGTTGGTAGCTAGCTGGTTTAGGTTGGTTTTAAACTCATTCCATAGATCATCTACCGATGTTATGTTGGACTTTTCCATTAGTGTTTCATATAACTGTTTTAATTCGGATTTTATGCTGTCCCAGTTTGCTTTGTTGTAAAGAGGTACGTTTCTAGGTGTTTGCCTATATACATATGAAGATGTGCACATTAGTAGGATATCTCAGTCCATTGAGTTTTATCACTGTTATGCTTCTTTGGACTTTGAAATTTTGAGACAATTCACCATGTACTTTGTCATAAGTCTCCCACATGCTTAATGAGATGTTTGTGAAACTTAGTATATTGCGAGATCCTAATATGAAGATGTCCACATTAGTAGTATATCCTGGTCCATTGAGTTTTTCCAGAGTTATGCCCATTTGGACTTGCAACTCTTCTGGCAGTCTATGAAAGTTTTTATCGATCCACATGTGCCGATGTTGAAAGGGTGGGTGGGTCCATCGAGTTTTCCCAGAATTATGAGTCTTAAAGTTGTGTTCCAAATATGTTTTAGCTCAATTAAATGATGGGGACGTGGGTGGTATTAGTCCCACGTAGCAGACAGTTAAGTTATTCCATTGATGTATCAAAGCGGGACTCCTGCGTCCAGCAGTACCTCTGGTTAGTAGTGTCAACCTAAAAACGCAATGTCAAATTTATATTTTATATATTTGAGTTGAAAATTTATCATATACAGCAATGGAGAAACATTTTAAATATCTTTGACATATTTAGGTTTGAGCTTGCTCAAATGAAGACTATAGGATCTATTTGGTCTGAGCCTGGACTTAGGAGGTCCAAAGTCTAACATCATCTTCAGAACCACTATTTGGCATGAAGTAGCATTATGTTATGGAGATTCAATTTAGTACTAATGAATAAACCATAGCCTTGGAATAAAAATTTAACATAATATGCTACAGCTACAATAAGCCCATAAGACAATAATTAAAAAATAAACTTATTTGCCATGAATGTGCTACAGAATAGAAGTTCCATCATAATATTTATTCCAAAGATATTTTATCATGTAACATAAGTTCCAGTTGGAATTCATTTTATGTAATACAAATTCCATTAGCATAATAAAAATACCAATTCATTGGAATATGTATTACATAAAATAAATTCCAACTGGAACTTATGTTACATGATAAAATATCTTTGGAATAAATACTAAGATAAAAAGAGAACTTTTATATAATATTTATTCTGATCGGTATAACTGTTATATAATATTTATTCTGATCGGTATAACTTCTATGTAATATTTATTCTGATCGGTATAATTGTTTATACAATAATATTGTGTTGTCCATGTTATACATTTTTGTATGCCGAAATTTGTCCCAAGTTTAGAAGGCATAATGCACGACCTTTACGCATCATGCATTATGCCTTCTAACCTTGGGACATATTTCAGCATATAACATGGATAACACAATATTATTGTTATTATTACTCTGAATGTTTTTGGTGATTTAAAAAAATGAAATTTGTCTAAAATGTATTGACAGTATAAAGATTGGCAAATAATTTTCATTTATATTCAAGAAATATCTAATTTCAACAATAACAATGAACTGTCAAATATTTAATTCCCAAACCTGGAACTGGCCTTTGTTTTTGACAGATGACAGCATCAACGTTAAAGAAAAACGTATAATACATTGTTAATTGTACACTGTTAAAAGCACTCATGTGATCCCGTTTATACCCCGCCAATTTAAATTACGTAACATTGTTCTAAGCTCCACCCTAAGGCATATTTGCGTTTAATATGCCTATGCATATTACACGGCGCTTTATATTCTTTGTAAATTTATGTCTGAATAGTAGAATTGCAGTTCTAATGAAAGATTCTTACATGAAGAGTAATAATATATAATATTTATTTTAATTTTATAGAATTTATAGATTTTAATTATCACCAGGTAAAACACTTGTTTGATGTAGACAGAAATCAATGAAGTGAAACAAACCACCTGATTTCCAAGAATGAAAGTTATATTCATCAACATATAAGTTCTCCTTACAAGTGGCATAATTGTAATGGTTATGGAAAAAGTATTCCATGAAAAAAGTTCTGAAGAAAAAATATTACCAGAATATTTTTTCCATCTGAAACAAATATACAATGACAAATGGAACCTGTTTTTTCTTAAAATTTCAGATTGGTCAATCAGGAGAGGTTTTACACCCCCAGGTTTTCCTTGTCGACCTCCGATACAAGTAATTCCACCACCAATGCCTTTTTCTACTGGAATGATTCCACCTCCAAATCCACATCAAAGTTGGGAAAGGATGTACCAACATGGACCTGCAGGGTTACAATGTAGAATGAAATACCGTGGACCAAAACCTAAAGAAAATGACATTCCTGTACATCTTGTTCATCATAATAGTCAACAGTCATGTAAAACTGTGGTTTCACCATTTGTATGTGCTCAAGGATTTTATCAGAATATTTCCCGTAGTAATATTGTGATAAACACAGAAAATAAAAATAAAAGTAGACACAAGTCAGAGACAGAAAATGTAGAACAGAATGACAGTGGTGTAGTTGTAGAAGTGTCGCCTGGATTTATTGGCCCCGTCATGCCACAAAATGTAAAATCATCAAGGTCTACAAAGAAGTCAGTTTCTCCTATGTCGGCTATTAGAGAACTTTTAAATGAAGGAAAATCTAATCCAGTGGAAAAACTTGTTGATTATCCATACAGTGAAACAGATGAATCTGAAGATGATAGGTCAAGATCTTCTGTGGCTGAAAAGAGACAAAGAGAAGAAACAGAAAGTACGAATGTTACAGATAACTCAAATTCAGAGAGTGAAAGTTCAAAAAGACCAAGGTCAAATGTTTTAGGTGAAGTAGATATCAAACACTTTAAAGACGTGAAGAAACTGCAGTTTAATAAAATTGATTATGCTAGAAAATTTAATATTCCTAATGAAACGGAAAAAAATAATAGTGAAATTTCAGACAGTGACGAATCGGAAGATGGATCATCTAAGTTTCATGATTGTTCCTCAACTCTGAGCAATTATCAAATATTACAAACTGTTCTAAATGAGAAGTTTCCAAAAAAACAAAGTAGAACCTCAAGTAAGGTAGATGTAGAGAATGATATGTTGGATCTAACAGATGATGGATCTGAAATTATCAGTGTTGCTTCTCAGGAAAGTTCTCATCAAAAGGTGAAACCTACTTCAGAAAACAACAACAATAGATATTCACCCTTTTGGGCAAGCTCAAATTCTGTTAATGATTCTCCTGGTTGTGGATATCCAGCTATGTTTCCACCATACATGTATCCTGGTTGGGTTAGTCCAGAAATGATATCTGCCAAATATGGATCTCCCTGTCCTGAAACAGAAGTGCTAGGATATCAAAGGAGAAGGTCTACTCCACTGGATGCCCTATCAAGGAGAAGTTCTACTGATGTGGATGTCCCATCGAGGAGACGTTCTACTCCACTAGATGTCCCATCAAGGAGAAGTTCTACTTCACTTGATGTTTCACCAAGGAAAATGACTGTTAACGCAGATCAACCGTGCATTTCTCCATCAGGAAACAAAACTGTGGCATCTCAAAGTGAAGATAACATAGAAGAAAGATTTAGACGTGGAAATCTATCAATACGTGGAATGGATGCTAGGCTTCGATTTCATAGAAATTCAAAATTGTTAGATAATCCAACAACTTTTCAAACAAGGATTACCATTTTACAAAAATCCAAGCAAACAGAAACTGATTCTGATAGCCAGTCGTCATTGACTTCTAGTTGGAAATTAAGATACCTTAACAAATGTAGAAGTTACAAAGGAAGCTATATTGATTCACACTGTCATTTAGACTTCCTGTTCAATAGAAGTGGCTTTGGTGGAACATGGACCAAGTTCAAGAAGGACAATGCAGATACAATGCCTTATAACTTTGAAGGCTGTGTTGCTGTATTTTGTCATCCAAGTAGTTTTAGACAAGATGGTAAGTTTTATAAGGAAGCTTGAATTAAGCATCTTGACTTCCAATGGTGTCTATGTTAATTAGTGTCCATAGGGCGCTGGAATGCTATATGTAAATATACATGATAAATTTGAGATCAATGAAAATTGAAATGAAGCAAGAGGACAGAAAACAAAAATAGAAGAATTGTTGATATAGTGTGTCTAAGCTAGTTAGTGGCTCACTAAAGTTGTGAGTTCAAATCCCACTCATGTCGAGGTTTACTTGATACAACATTATGTGATGATGTTGTTAGTGACTTGCGACAGGTCATTCAGTGATTTTCTTCGTGTACTCTGGTTTCCACCACCTGTAAAACTGACTGCCATGATATAGCTGAAATATTGTTGAAAGCGTAATTAAAAACATGTTAGTGAAAAAAATTTAGATGACCAAATCAAAAGAAACTCATGAAATAAAAGGAAGAGGAATGAAAATAGGAATGCATCATTTGAAAACGCATAGCTTGATTTACTGTCAAATTAAATGTTTCTTAGCTTGATTTACTGTCAAATTTAATGTTTCTTTCAACTATTTTAGGACTTTGGAGTGAAATAGCTGAGGAAGAGGATGTCTGGCTTACTTTTGGATGCCATCCCAAAAATGCCACAGAATATACAGACAGGACAGAAATAAACTTGAAAATGTGCCTTTTGAATTCTAAAGTTGTGGCCCTTGGTGAAATTGGCTTAGATTATTCTGGAATGTAAGTTTACTTTTATTATTGTATTGAAACAACATTTGTCCCTAGAATCTTAGTATATTGTATGTTTCATTATTACACTGGTGACATTTAATATAAAAATCATGCAGTCATCAAAGTAGTGCTTTATAAAAAACAAAGAATATTGTGCTTGATTCAATATTTGCTGATAATTGCACTAACAGTCAGTTGGAATAATCTAATGCTCTGCCAATGAAATAATTGAGTTGCCATCAGGATTTGACAAATAATAAGGTAAACTGACTACTTCATACTTAAAAACAATATTTCAGTTATATCGTGGGCCCACACACGAAAATTCCACCCTCAATCTGATGAAAGTGTTGTCACACTGCATTTTGTTAACACGTTTAAAGATGTAAAAACAGTGGAAATGTTCTCTTCCTTCTTCAGAATATTGATCCTGACAATTTAAATTATGAATTACAGATTTGTGAAGCATAAAGAAGTACAACAGATTGTATTTAAGAAACAGATCCAGATAGCATTAGATATGAACAAACCCTTAGTGATACATTGTAGAGAGGCAGAAGAAGATGCTCTCACCATACTGGATGAGGTTGGTTTTTATGAAATGCTAATAAATAGCAATGTTGACTCTGACATAATTAGTAGTTCACCTGGCCAAAGGCTATGTGAACCACATGAGTGGTGTAATTGTTAGCATGCTTGCCTCCAGTGCTGTAGATCATGGGTTCGAGCCCCGGTTGGGTTAAGCCAAAGACTAGAAAATTGGCTAATGAAAAAAAAATGAAATAACTAAAAATCAATGACTATATATGGAAGCTTAATTGTGAATTCAACAGATACATTTTCAGAGCACTATTGTCAAACATGAGCATCTCTACCCCCATAGATATTAATGGCAATATTTCCTATGAATGCATTTTGAAACATAGTACATTTAGAAGATGTGATTCTCTTCTGTCTTTTTTATACCTGCCGCAAACATAGTTTGGGGGCGTATATAGGAATCAGCCTGTCTGTCTGTCCAGACCAACTTCCAAATCTTTTGTCCGATTTCCTCCAAACTTTGTGGAATTTAAGATCATCATGTGTGAACTTTGCACTATAAAGGGTTTTATTGTCCATTGAGTTTTACCCCTGTTATGCCTCTTTGGACTTAGAAATTTTGAGACAATTCAGTATGCAATTTGTCATCGCAAATTCTCCTACATGATTAATCAGAAGTTCATGAAACTTTGTACATTGCAAGATCCTAATATGAAGATGTGCACATTAGTAGGATATCCCAGTCCATTGAGTTTTACCCCTGTTATGCAAAATGAGCTCAAATGTTAACTGCAGCTACATGGCAATGAGTAGTTTAACATATATTCCGGGTTTTTCTGTGAAATTTTTCTTTCAGCCGATTTATACCAATTAAGCAAATTAGGCATATTTTGGTAAAAGATCACATTTAAATCTTCTTCTCTGAAACCTTTGAACCGAATTATACCAAATTTGGCAGGGATAGTCCTTGGGTGGTCCCATTTTCAAAATGGCTGCTGTTGCAATGTCCTAAAAATGGAAATTTCTTTAGTTGTCATTTTCTGCTTTATTACAAATCAAAATGAGCTCAAATTTTAACTGCAGCTACATGGCAATGAGTAGTTTAACATATTCTGGGTTTTTCTGTGAGATTTTTTCAGCCAGTTTATTCCATTTAGGAATATTGTGAGATAAAAATCACATCAAAATATTTTGCTCAGAAATTTGAGTTGAAATGATCTTTGGGTGGCCCACTTTCAAAATTATGTGTAACACCCCCATTTTCTGTTTCAACTGTAGATGTCAAATTGAAAACCAGGTGAGCGATTACAGGCTCCTGGGAGCCTCTAGTTAAAAATCTTCTCTGAAACCGCTTGGCCAAATGAACCGTAACTTGGTAGGAAGCATCTATGATAAGATAAGATAAGATTTTATTGTCCAATCATGGTCCCAGCATGGGGCAGAGTCATTACAGTGATTTATATTACAAAAAACATTCTAATACATAAATGTAATAAACAGTATACAAACAAGCAATTTACAGAAATTAGATTGGTACATAAGTACTAAACATATCTATGCCTCTGATGAGTATAATATTTGGAAGAGTCCACAGGGCATTTACAAAAACAAAAACAACAACAAAAAATATATATATATCCTTTGTAGATATTTAATAGGTTATTAACTTCTTCTGAACACCGAAATAGAAATAAACCCTTTTATATTTACAAGGGGCTATTTCAATGACAGAAGGCAAATCCAATGTCCTCCCCATGACCAATGTACATGCATGAGAGCAAGGTCCTCTATAAAGATAACCTGAATAATCCAGTCGTTATATTACGCTCCCGCTGATCGCTACATTAACGCCTGGATGCATTCATTGATAAAATCCGTCAAACCGGAAATAGTAAATCGCTATGACTTATGGGAATTCTGACAAAAAAAATTGTTAGTTTCGCGTATGACATATTTGTTAATTAAATCTTCGTGATCATCATGAATAAAACCTTGTATAACTTGTATGTAAAGACTACCAAAGAGGACAAACAAAACCAAAGCTGTATGCAATACACATAGCCCTATCACATACACAAATGTAGTACCTCATGTGGCGATATTTACTATTTCTTTTATTATCTGATATAATATTTATTTATTTTTTTACATTTTTCCTATTTACTATTTATTGTTTTCTATTTGCTGCCCATTCCGCATGAAATATCTTCTTTTTTTTTTAAATCCCATATGCAAACGTAAAAATTTGAACATTGGAATGTGAAAATGTGAAGTCATACCTTATAAGACTAGCAATATACATATCCGGATAAATACAACCAAACATGAAATAAAACTTAAATTAAGGATTTCTATACTATATTTAAATCCTTGCTTAAATGAATACTAAACTATTTTTCAAATATTTCAATGTTGGACAGTAAATAAAAGCTTGAATTGAATTCACTCTTATAATGATTTTTTAATTTAATTTAAAATAAAGATTAAAAAAAATGTATTTTATTGCTGAAAATTGTTTGTCATATTAGCTGTCAGGTGGTAATATACACGATGCATCCAATATACAGGAAGACCCCTACTGTGAAACTATCTATTTTGAGAAGCCATTCAATGAAAATAACAATCTGACCATATTGTTACATAATAAGGATAATAATTATTAAATAAGAAATCAAAATTTATAAAAGGCAAGTATGTTTTGTTAGTGAAAATCAATTAACATGACATTGAGTCACATTTCATTTATTTATCCTAACTTCGGTCAGTTATCAATTAAAAAGACAAACAACATTTTTTTAAATCTGGCTAATTAAAGTATTTACCTTAATAACGATGTAATTGGTATTTCTTAATAAATTGTATTAAAAATCATTTTAATTTATGAATTAATCAACTTTCTGTTTACATACATGTATTTATTTTCAATCAAATTTCTTTATTATTTCATCCCATTTTCCGTAATTTAACTTGTGCATATCCATATTTATACAATCTTATGTTAACAGCTAGTTACATGTGTCGACCCTATATATATACTATTATTATCCACAATAAATTCAGGAAAAAGAGATGAAATACTATTGAAAATAAATAAGTACTCAGAGAGGTGTGCGTGCCTTTGCTAACAATAATTTTAAAAAATCACTTTTTGTCCCATGTATATGAAAGTGACAAAAACTTCAAAACTTCCAAAAATTATTACACGGTGTTTTATTTTTTATTTTATTTTTTAATTTGTGAATCTATGACAATTTAAATCATAAATATGTGAATCGCGTGAATCGCACCATCTTCGTCCATATTTATTTTGAAATTTAGCTGCTAATGTACCGGATATGCCTATTGCGCATACTCATAAAAATACTAGATTGCGATTGGTTCCCTGTGACGGGGAACAGCTGACGCATTTTTATCATTGGCTGCCTTCAAGCCCTCAGAAGGCGGAGAGAATCGGAGACGGAAAGGGCTTGAATTATTCGAGTTACTATAAAGATTGCTCATTTTGTCCCGATTGGTTAACAAACATGGCTGTCACAGGCAATTCTTGTTTCTGATTGGTTGATTTCTAAAAAATCTTCTCCTCTGTTAAAAGAAAGATAACTCTTGTTCAATTAGAGAATAATAGAATCTAACACCTGTCATCTGTGTTTGATTATTTTTCTTATACAGACATCCCCCATATTTTTTTTTCTTTGCGGTGAAATTCTGTTAGGATGTGTGTTATTCGGTCACATATTCTGGTATGTGGCTTTATCTAGATGAGTTACAGTTTAAGTTTGAATTTCGTTCTGGTCGAATGATTTTTGGCTGAGTTATGGCCCTTGAACTTGTATTTTTTGTTCAAACTTTTAGTTGTCCGAACTTTTTTTTGACGTTCTATGAGATATTGATTTGATATTTGGTATATATCTATATCTAGATGCGTTACAGTTTAAGTTCGAATTTCGTTCTGGTCGAATGATATTTGGCTGAGTTATGGCCCTTGAACTTGTATTTTTTGTTCTCTATTTTAAGGTGTCCGGATTTTTTTTACATCCTTCGAGGTATTGACTTAATTTAAAATCTAGTCACTGCAATGTGATACTTCTAATATTTTAAGTCCTCTGATTTTTGCGGCCGGTAGGGGACGATGTATTGCTATGTGCAATACTCTCAGAATTCTTGTTTTAATCAAATATACAAACAATATTAACAAAGGATCACAAGCAGGGTTATAAATAACACTGTAAAATCTTGAAGCGACGATTACTTTTGGCAGGTAACAGGACGTGTAGCGTGTCTTACACCCCCCTGTGTAAGACAGAAAAATCTCTTCCCGTGAAAATTGAGAACTACTTTATCCTCTGTGTAAGAAATCTGTATTTAAAATGCAGTTATCTCTATGCAGATATATCTGAATTGAATTACCCGATATATGCCTCTGAAACCCCACAGCCAAATGAACTGAAACTTGGTAGGAAGCATCTATGGAAGGTCCTCTATAAAGAGTGCTAATTTCGTTCCGATCCATTAACAAACATGGCCACCACAGGAAATTCTTGTTTCTGATTGATTGATTTCTAAAAAATCTTCTCCTCTGAAACCGCTTTGCCAAATTATCCGGAACTTGGTAGGAAGCATCTATGGAAGGTCCTCTATAAAGATGGCTCACTCCGTCCCGATCCATTTACAAACATGGCCGGCACAGACAATTCTTGTTTCTGATTGGCTGAATTTTTAGATTCTTCTCCTCTGAAACTGTTTGGCCAAATGAATTGAAACTTGGTAGGAAGCATCTATGGAAAGTCCTCTGTTGCAATTGCTCATTTCGTCCCGATCTGTTAACAAACATGTCCGGCACAGACAATTCTTGTTTCTGATTGGTTAATTTCTAAAAAATCTTCTCTGAAACTTCTTTGCCAAAATGAACCGAAACTTTGTATGATGCATCTATGAGAGGTCCTCTATAAAGATTGCTCATTTCATCCCGATCCATTAACAAATATGGCTGGCACAGGCAATTCTTGTTTCTAACTGGTCAATTTCTAAAAAATCTTCTCCTCTGAAACTGCTTTGCCAAATGAACCGAAACTTGGTAGGAAGCATCTATGGAAGGTTCTCTATAAAGATTGCTCATTTTGTCTCGATCCATTAACAAACATGGCCACCATAGGCAATTCTTTTTTCTGATTGGTTGATTTCTAAACTTCTTCTACTCTGAAACAGCCTGGCCAAATGGACCGAAACGTAGTAGGAAGCATCTATGGAAGGTCCTCTATGGGAATTGCTCATTCCGTTTTGATCCGTTAACAAACATGGCCATCATAGGCAATTCTTGTTTATTATTGGTCGATTTCTAAAACAGTTTTTCCTCTGAAGCTGCTTGGCCAAATGATATGAAACTTGGTAAGAAGTATCTATAGAAGGTCCTCTATAGAGAATGCTCATTTTGTTTTGATCCATTAACAAACATGGCTGCCACAGGCAATTCTTGTTTTAGATTGGTGGATTTCTAAAAATCTTCTCTGAAACTGCTTTGCCAAAATGAACCGAAATTTGGTGGGAAGCACCTATGGAAGGTTCTGTATTAAGTTTTCCTCAAAGCAGAATGAAAGGTGAGCGACACAGGCCCAGCCCACTGAGCCTCTAGTATCTTTGTGTGTTAGTTAATATTTGTAAACAGACGACACACCGGAAATAACGGAATTAACTTGCATGAGATTCACTGTTTTATTTGGATTATTTGTACGAGACACCCCTGATATGGGTTATCAGCTTGGAGCGTGATATTATGGCTAGTTTACTTCCGCTCGTTACATATGCAAAAACTATCATATTAATGCTAAGTATATGATAAACATTATTAAGTATGTCTTTGACTTTGCCTTAGAAAATGTTTTATATAGAATAATATATGAAATACAATGAAAAAAGTGCAAATTTCATTTACATTGCCTTATTATTTTCAGATGGTACCCAAAAACTATAAAATCCATTGCCACTGTTTCACAGGGACATATGAATCAGCAAAGAAATGGATGGATATGTTTCCAAATCTGTTTATTGGATTAACTCCATTGGTTACATACAAAACAGCAACCTCCACTCATGAAGTAGCCAGATTTATACCATTAGAACGATTATTGCTGGAAACAGATGCACCTTATTTTGTCCCAAGAAAGGTATGGTGTAACAATATAATCATTATTTAAAGGAAGTTGAAGGGGTCAGTCATTTTACTTGAAGAATTTAAGTTAGATGTCTGAGATTTTTCACTTTATATAGTATCAAAACTATGAAGGAATGGTCTAAGGGTAACTCCCAAAAAAGATTCATCTTTTCTTTTCCGATTTGATAAGGATATCCAATATGGCCATCATGTTATAACCTGGAAACATTATCGGAATAAATGCATAAAACTGCCAATTTGATGAAAATCAGGGATGTCATATATTTATGGATTGATTGATTCATGATTGATTTATTTTGTTTAATGCCAATTTCAACACTATTTCAGCTATATCATGGCGACCAGTTTTAGTGGTGGAAGAAGCCGGCTTACCCGGAGAGAACCACCAACCATGGGAAAGCAACTGGTAAACTTGATCACTTGTGGCTGTGTATTGATTGAAAGCATATTGTGTCCAGTTGTGTGGTTGTCATGTTAAATTCTTATTGTACTGTCTTGGTTTGATATTTTCTAGTGATTAGTGTTGTCTGCAATAATGAAGAAAGAGAGTTGTATATATTTATAAAACATGTTTCTCTCATTCATAGTTTTAAATTGATGTTTTAGTTGAAACTTTCTTTACCAGTAATATACATATTGTTAATTTCAGTGTCCACGGCCAGAGATTCAGTATTCTCATCCAGGTTTTGCCATAACAGTAGCTGAAGAAGTGGCTTGGTTAAAGAAATGTCCGATTCAAGAAGTGTTATACAGCTGTCGACAAAACACACGTTTGATGTATGGAATTTGAATGCATTAAGAAAATGACTAGAGAAAGCATTTTTGAATTTTAGGTCATAGATTAAATGCTAAAAAAATGGAAGCGATGTTTACTAAATGTATTAGATTGTTATTTCAATTTGTGTAAGAATACTTTTGTAGCATTACAAGTTTCTGAACTTGTTTTTTTTAAAGGTTATTTTCCTTGGAATTAATAGATGTCTGTCTGATACTAAACAAGAGTTTGTAAAATAGAAAATAAGGTATAGATTTGATCTGTAAATCATCTGATTTTTGTTGACATTAGATTTTCTGAAATAATATCTGTGTAATGTTTTGAGTTGTCCAAATAGAGAAAATGGGTGACTTCTGTTGCATTTTGCACTTTAAGAAAGATGTTTAAGATTAAAATAGCTTTTTATCTCACCTCAAGATTGAAATAGCTTTTTATCTCACCTCAAGATTGAAATAGCTTTTTATCTCACCTCAAGATTGATATAGCTTTTTATCTCACCTCAAGATTGAAATAGCTTTTTATCTCACCTCAAGATTGAAATAGCTTTTTATCTCACCGTAAGATTGAAATAGCTTTTTATCTCACCGTAAGATTGAAATAGCTTTTTTATCTCACCTCAAGATTGAAATAGCTTTTTATCTCCCCTGACCAAACTGGTCATGCAAGATATTGTCATCACTTTACATCAGTCATCTGCAAACTACAAGATCAATTGAGACCAATCTAATAATAAATGTTGCTTGATGGTACTCAATATTTTACATAATTCTAGTTTCATTAGGAAATTCAACATGGCTGCTAGGACAAAATTATGCTTTCTGATTGGCTTAAATTTTAAAATCTCTGAAACTGCATGAGGATTGAATTGTTCCTTGGTAGGAATGTTCCTTATAAGGTCCTCTAAAAAGTTTTTTAAAACAAATTTCTTGACCAAAAATCCAAGATGGCACTACCCCACGAAAATTTTAACATGAAACCCTATGGTAAAATGAACAAAAAAAAATTTGAGGGAAAGCAGAATTTCAAATTCTCCCAAACTCCAAAATGTACATGAATAATCATTGGGTGATTGATCTGTTGCAAAATTGTTATTTTTTTTTTATGTCAATCAAAAATTCAAGATGGCCATTACAGGACAAATTTAACATCGATTAGATTAAGATCAGTTGTTATAATACATTACATTCCCCCCTAACATCTGACAAACTCAATAAGATGTTATGTCCAGACAAAGTCATGGTCAGCCAAATGAATGTGCCGTTATGTCCAGACAAAGTCATGGTCAGCCAAATGAATGTGCCGTTATGTCCAGACAAAGTCATGGTCAGCCAAATGAATATGCCGTTATGTCCAGACAAAATCATGGTCAGCCAAATGAATGTGCCGTTATGTCCAGACAAAATCATGGTCGGCCAAATGAATGTGCCGTTATGTCCAGACAAAGTCATGGTTAGCCAAATGAATGTGCCGTTATGTCCAGACAAAGTCATGGTCAGACAAATGAATGTGCCGTTAGTAAAATCCTAATAGTGCCTTTTGTGCCTTTTCACAAAGGCAAAGCTTTCCGATTGGTTTTTTTTTTTTAAATGTATTCATATACAAAAGTTCATCTGTATTATGTATGACCTCTAATTTGGTTCTGTCAGATGTTAGTGGGAGCCTAGTTTATTAACATTTGATTTTAATCAAGTTTACATGTTACATGGGACACCATGGCAAAAGATTTTAAAATTATTTTGATCTGAAATCATTTTACCATTTGACAGCAAACTTGGCTGGAATGTGCCTTGGATGGTCCTTTTCAAAATATATCTTTTTTTTTTTTTTAATGTTGATCGGAAATCCTTGATGGCCACCATCACAAGACAAAAGTTTTAACATAGTTTTTCTCAGATTCGATGCATTTGATTGAACCCAAAATGTACTGGAAAAATCATTAGTTGGACCCTTACAAAATTACATTTTTCATGTTGATCTGAAATCCAAAATGGTTGCCACCACAGAACAAATTTATCATGGGATCCTAATGAGAAATGTTTTAAAAATTATCCTTATCTGAAACCAATGAACAATTTCACAGCAAACTTCTTTGATGGTCATTTATGAAATGTGTCGATTGGAAATCCAAGATGGCTACCACTGCATGGAAGCGTTTTAACTTACGACTCTATAGGAAAATGAAAAAAACATTTTTGAGAAACCAGAAATAGATTGAACTCAAGCTGTCCATATATAATCATACAAAATTATAATTTTTTGTGTCAATCGGAAATCCAAATTGGCTGCCACCATAGGGCAAATTGAAAACTTGACCCTATAGGAAAGATATTTTAAAATTATTCATACACATGTATATGAAACCATTGAACAATTTGATAGCAAGCTCATCTCATTATTTATTTATAAAATAATGTTTTCCTTGGTGTTTTAGGGCATTTTCTTTATAAAATAATGTTTTCCTTGGTGTTTTAGGGCATTTTCTTAAATATCTTGTATCTGATTTTACTAAAATTTTATGATTACATTTAGATGGATAAAATACAGATTAATTCAAATTGTGATCTAAATAATAACTGTATAGTATTTTAAGAGTTGCCGCCAACAATTGGGGATTTGACAGTTGAAAATACAGTTTTACATGGGGCATGTAGCAAAGCCAGTTAATCATTAGAACAAAGAAAGATAACTCTGACTGATATATTTGAATATTTACTGTAGAAAAAATTCAGTGTCTCTTGACTTTTCATTGCTGAAAATAAAGCCAGAAATCACTATAAAATTATATGTATAATAATTCATGTTGTTTCAATTATACATAAATTAATTTTATATCACCACAATAAATGAAGTCATTCTGTAATCTTAAAAAAAAAAAAGAAGATATATTTATATTTAAAATGAAAAAAGCAGAAAAAGAAAGACATCTTTGACTAGGGAATATGTTAAAACAACAAAGCCATAATTAGCCAAAATTATATGAAAACATCCTTTTATTGTTTTTAATGAAAGCTTGCCTGGTCAAATTGTACAAAAGAAAATATTATTTTTGGCACAACAAACGAGGTTGCACAACATTAATTTAACTTGTGTGAAGATATACATTTGTACAATGTACATGTACTGTAAATTAAATTTTAGGGGGCCCGGGTGGCACAATGAGTTAGGTTGCTGGATCTAACAACTCGTACAAGCCTATCACCAATACGGCGTGGGTTCGCGCCCGGCTTTGTAAATTACAAAAAAGGGTGCACTCGACTCGCATCCGCAAGTGATAAAGTTTACCAGTTGCTTGCCCATGGTCGGTGGTTCTCTCCCGGTAATCCGGCTTCCTCCAACACTAAAACTGGTCGCCATGATATAGCTGAATGCAACCTATTCAAGAGCATGACTACAAATTTGTATACATGTTTAAAAACATTGATCAGACATTTCAATAAAGATGTCATTACGGCATCATTATAAAGATTCAAATTTGTTTAATTAAAGGCATATTGTCTACCACAATCGTAATTTTTCATACCCCAAATTATTGTCGTTTTCCGTACTGACCTTCATAAAATGAAGATTAAACACCGAATTATTGGCGAATACACTACGAAACGTTAAGATTCAAACAACATTAAACGAGCGTGACAATTTGAAGTGTTTGAATCTTAACAGTATTTTCCTTACCTCAAAGCTAAAACCCCGAGAGTTCCGAACTTCCGTTTTTTATAGGTGGTACTGTTACTTTCACTTTTGTCATCATGGACAATAATCCCATTAACGATAGTTTTGGGTCTTTTTTGTCAAACTAAGAACACCAATCGTATCTTTTGCAGCATAACTGTTTAATGATAGCTTAAATAACTCATTTATGGACAGTTAAAATTTTTCAACAAAATCGTAGACAATATGCCTTTAAAGAAAAGATCCAAAATGTAGGACTTAATATATATACATTGTATGATCAAATTTTGTGCTAAGAATGCACAGTATTGACTATATTTCTCAGTTGAGCATAGTAGCCCACAAGCTCTTGTGTTTAAAGTCCTGTTGTCATGGTTTGCAGTTTAACATATGACACTGTGTGAAAATTTTTACCGGTGTAATTATTTTTTCTCAAAATCCAGAATTCATTGAACATCGAACCACAATTTTTGTATGAAAAATCAAGTCAGCAATACAGGCTTAGGCGAGTTTCATGTTTGAAGATGGCAAAAGATAAATAAATAGTTAAAACACTGAAATGTCATTTTGTATATTATGTAAAGATCTAGTGCTCTATGTTATATTACTGTTAATTATTATTCTGCTCAACATCATCATTGTTCCATTTGTTCAGTTAGAACATCAAATAAAATTATTTGTTCATAACATAGCAGTTTTGTTTTATTGTCGCAACCTTAAAACTAATAATACTGGTGTGTTAAATTGAAATAAAACTAATAATACTGGTGTGTTAAATTGAAATGAAAAATCCATGTGTTTGTGGTGTTTAATGCCACTTTCAACAATATTTCAGTTATATCGTGGCGGTCAGTTTTATTGACAAACTATCACATAATGTTGTATCGAGTACATCCTTGCCATGAACGGGGTTCAAACTCACAACTTTGGTGGCGATAGACACAGGTAGTTGTAAATCAACGATCACAACAATGACAGTCTCTCAAGGATTGGGAGATTAGAGAGATTATAATAAGTGGAAAGATGTATATGGCTCAAATTCAAGTCCTAAAGAAACCTTCTGAAATGTCAGGTGTCTTAGCAAGCAGTTTTTCAGGAAGATAAGTAAAAAATGTGTCGACAAATCAGAGGCAAAGGTGGCCATCTTAGATTTCAAATCACTTCTAAGAATTAACACATTTTTTAGAATCCTAGAAGGCACATTTATGGCAAGTTTGGTGACATCAAATGAAGTAGTTTTGGAAAAAAAATGTCTTGGCCAATCAGAGGCAGCGATTACCATTTTTGCTGACTTCACATGCAGTAGGAGAAGAAGTTTAAAATGTGTCTGCCCATCATTGTCTAGGACAGCCATCTTGGATTTCTAATTGCTTCAAAAAGATACAACTCATCTACAGGATCTGGGTTATGTTTGGTGGCTGGGCATGCAGTGGGTCTGAAGAAGTTGAAAATGTGAAAACTTTACGCCGAACTATTTTTGATTGGTAAAACAAAGTTATCAATTTGAGTGTTGGTCTCTTTACACCACCTTTTATCTTGGCAACAGTAAGAGCTAGGTCAAATGCTTGAAAAAAGGAATCTACTGAAAAAAGAAATCAGTATCTAATATTCTACATCATAAATATTCTAAATTTTCATTGTCTGCCACCTTTGGTCCCTTCATATCTTTGAAACGATAACAAATCTGTGGGTATACTGACAGGAATTTTTCAAATGAATTCAGTGGAAAAAACTGCATACAAATTGGACATAAAATAAAGTTGTCATTTTGGGTGGTGAGTGTCTTTTGGTCCCCTTTAACCCCTATCTTGGAAACTGCAATAGCTATAGGTAAAATCTGTTTCACAAATGCAGGCAGGAAATTTCATCAGTAATCTAAAACAAAGAAGAAGTGCATCTAAATCAGACTGCAAATACAAATTGAAATTTTGGGTCCATTTTGACCCCCTGATACCTTGGTAATGTTTAAGAGCAACACAAATACTTCATAAGGAACATCAAGAAAATCTACAGGAGCCTGTAATTGTTCACCTGGTTTTCAACTTGACTTAGATAATAGAAAATGGGTGTCTCACACATAATTTTGAAAGTGGACACACCAAAGATAATTTCAGCTCGTTTCTGAGCAGAACATTTTAATCTGATTTTTTCGCAAAATGTGCATAATCGGTATATATCAGTTGAAAGAAAAAATTCACAGAAAATAGAAATGTTGAACTATTTAATATCAGCCACAGTTTAAATTTGAGCTCATTTTTAGTAACAGCTGCCATTTAAAATAGAGGACAGGGCTGTAAAACACACCTTTGTGATGGAACCACACAAGAAGCATCCCTGGCAGAATTAGTTTAATTTGGTTCAAAGGAGGAGACTTAAATATGATCTTTTATCAAAATATGCCCTATTTGAATAATCAGCAAAAAACGGCTGGAAGAAAAATTTCACAGAAAAACCTGTAAAATATGTTAAACAACTCACTGCCATATATAGCTGCAGTAAAATAAAACTAGTTATTGCATGAAAGATGAATCAGTAAACTGAAACTAAGGTTATTGCACAGAAGAAGAATGAGTAAACTAAATCTAAAGTTATTGCACTGAAATCATTTTTTCTACAGATGAATGATGATGTGAGACCCGTAACACAAATTGAGGCTGTATAAAAATGAAGCCATAGGCTCCTAGGACCCTGTGTCACTTTCCTGGTGTGCAATTTTTTTTTTAATTTAATTTTACACAACAGGAAACTTTTGTGCTTTTCATTAATAGAATTGATTTCTCCTTTCCATATCTATGCATAGATATATGACAACCCTGTAGATGCCTTCCTTTTTGCAATTTTTTTGCTTCTATTTGGAGATAAAACTCTTAACTCAAACTTTGTTGAATTTCAGCATATTAACTTGTAATAGAATTAGAAAAGAATCCAGGGAAATGAGTATTGAAATCATTTTACATTTTGGCCTCTTTTTTTCATGAATTTACGGGGTTAAAAATCCCAAAATAAAACTTTGATTTCATTTTGTCCAAAATAGGCCAAAAAAAAAAAGCAAGTGTTGCGTTTCCCTTTAACAGACGGTGGTTTCTATGGAGAAGATTTTTTCAGTCAATCAGAAATTGCTTTGTTCCCTGACGGCAATATTAGATGTTGAATTGGAATGAGGATTTTTTTGGGGGGACTACTCGTAGACCATTACTCCAAAGTTTCAGAATAAATGTTTCAGTGGTTATTGAGGAAAAGATTGAAATTTGATATACATTGTATATAGGTTACAGAAAACAAATACAAATTGGGTGAAAAACATTCACCTGGCCACAAATAACTACTACAGAATCAACTGATATTTATTAGCAAATGTCATCATTAAATATTCAGTACATCCAAATATATATAATTGCAAATTATATAAAAAAATTCTTACATAATATATGGTATCAATGTTTTAATTAACTGAAATTTTGAATCTTTTTATTCATAGAAAATTATTGAAAATATTTTTTTTAAATGGTTTTGTTACTATTTCAATAAACCATGATATCCATTGCACAAACACCTTGACAGACGTTTTTTTCATAATGTATAAAGGGGCTGTTGTGGTTGGGATCGTATGGTAGTTGGATTTATAACTACCTATGCAAACAGTGTCTATCACTACTTATTGTTGCGAGTTCCAAATCCTGTTCAGGCGGGGGCCTGGGTGTCTCAATGAGCTAGGTAGTTGGATTACCTAACAACTCATAAAATTGGTTGCCATGATATAGCTGAAATATTGCTGAAAATGGAGTTAAAATCAAATCAACCTGTTCAGGTGAGATGTACTCGAAACAACATTATGTGATCAAGTTTGTCAGTAACTTGCAACAGATAGGTGGTTTTCCCTGGGCACTCCGGTTTCCTCCATCAATAAAACAGACCGCCACGATATAACTGAAATATTGTTGAAAGTGGCATTAAACAGCAAAATCCCTAACCCTAACCCATAATGAATAAACATTAATAGGTAATTTTACATACTTATTATACAATTAATTACTCCCTAAGAAGTCAGTACCAGGATATGAGGACCTCGAGATTTGGCACTCAAGGTGATCTGACCTGACCAAGGCCAACGGCCGAGGTCAGGTCAGGTCACCGAGAGTGACAAGTCGAGAGGTCCTCATATCCTGGTATTGACTTCTTATGTAGTAATCAATTGTTTTATTATACCGAAATAGAACCGTTTAATACTTATAATTCTTAAATTCAATATTGTAGATAAAAATGTATTATTCTTTCATATCCTTTGTCTAAAAATCGCTCAAATTAAAATTCCGCAAAATGTTGTTGACGACTTTGGAATATTAACAACATGACGTCATATGAAGACTTCCAATTTAAAACATAAAGATCAGGCATCATTTGGCTTCGTGTACACTTCAATTTTAATAAGATGTAACTAAAATAAGTTTACAAGTTAGGCATTTTAATTATTTTTGTGTATTGTTGTAAATATGACATGTTTAGTAGAATTTCAAGTTTTCAAGATAGTGGATCCTCGCCAGTTACGGCTTGCAGATTGAAAAGTTCATCAACTTATGAACGAATAAAAAAAAAACAGGTGACAGTGTCCTTGTCCAACCAAAAGGCACGGAAACGATATACTTTAATTCTATAGGAATTATTGTTGAATATATTCAATGAAGTGCAATGATTGTATACTATTCCATATTTCAATCGAAACAGGATTAATCGGTCGCCATTTTAATTTTTTCAATCGGTCAATATCTACAGGTCAGTGTAAGATCATGTGATAAATAATGACTTCTTTGGAAGATTTAGTGGTCATACAGTGGAAAATAAAATAAAATCACATGACAAAGCCTAACCAATAGAAAGTGAGTATATCCTTATTAATATTCATGAGGTATAATAATAAAAGTTGCAATTAGGAAAAACAACTGCCTAATTTAGCAGCCATGTTTTATTGTCACATTGTAAGAAATTAAGGATTTTTTTATAGATGACTTTCCAAACACCATTCCCGCAAAGTTTGGTTCCAACTGGCACAGTACTTTGAGAGGAGAATATTTTTTTTGTATACTAGACAATCAGAAACAAGAATGCCTGTATCCACCATGTTTTTTGACCTTCCATGCATCACTCCTGTAAAATTTGATTCCAAGTAGTTTAGAGGACAAGATTGAAATGTGAAAAGTTTACAGACGATAAACAACGAACGCTAAGTGATAGCAAAAGCTCACATAAAAAATCTACATTTTCATACATATTTGTCATACAAAATTTTACCCTTGAAAGTAGAGTTTTTCATATTTATTAGGATCTGAACATCAACATATATACTTTTTATCTATTAATATTTCTACAAAAACAATTGACATGAATATTGATGTAAATATAATTTGTTTTTTAAACAATATCACAATTTAGATTAAGTATTCAAATAAATGTATTAAAAAAAAAAATTATATTATAAACAAGTACTAAAGACCATTGCACCAACAAACATATACAAAATAGAATATCAATTTATATACAAATGATGTATATTGCAAAAATTTGACTATTTTTCAGACACACACTATAACATAAATATAAACAGTTAGTATGATTAAATATAGTTTTATAAAAACATGTATATACAGAAACATGGACTTATTGTTCGTAGAAAACCACTGAATTAAGAAAGGAAATGCAAGTATATGAAAATGAGGGACTTTCCAACTTTACATATAGACACACATGTATATATAGTCTATATCTATGATTTTAAATATCAATGGTAAATATAATCTTCATATTCAGAGAAACCTATTTAAACCAGACACCCTTTGAGGTCATTTTTTGTATTCTAAATTGACACATGTTCAAATTGCACAGGTTATAAAAACAAACATTTCAGGTACTAAGACTAAATCTAACATTCAGTTTACACAGATTTTTGGTTTTTTCAGGGTTCAATTTGGACAGGTTTCACTATAATTAGAAAACATGTATAAAATGTCAGAAAGATAATATTATTTCATCAAATCTAAATTCATTAAACTAATACACTAATAATTAATTGTTGTTAAATTTTTTACAAAGAACTTGAAAACTTTGTTTATGTGGTGTTTACTATAAATTCAAGTTTTATAATTACTGAGATTTTATCTCCTAGTAACAATATCTGGCACAAAATCTATCAGTTACTTCATCATACTGGAACGTTGTGGACTGGTATCACCATATTCAGTGATCATGAGTTTAAGTACCAGTGACCATGAGCATAAGTACCAGTGAAGATGAGCATAAGTACTAGTGACCATGAGCATAAGTACCAGTGACCATGAGCATAAGTACTAGTGACCATGAGCATAAGTACTAGTGACCATGAACATAAGTACTAGTGACCATGAGCATAAGTACTAGTGACCATGAACACAAGTACCAGTGACCATGAGCATAAGTACCACTGACCATGAACATAAGTACCAGTGAACATGAGCATAAGTACTAGTGACCATGAGCATAAGTACCAGTGAAGATGAGCATAAGTACCAGTGAAGATGAGCATAAGTGCCAGTGACTATGAGCTTAAGTACCAGTGACCATGAGCATATGTACTACTGACCATGAGCATAAGTACCAGTGAAGATGAGCATAAGTACTAGTGACCATGAGCACAAGTACCAGTGACCATGAGCACAAGTACCAGTGACCATGAGCATGAGTACCAGTGAAGATGAGCATAAGTACTAGTGACCATGAGCATAAGTACCAGTGACCATGAACATAAGTACCAGTGAAGATGAGCATAAGTACCAGTGACCATGAGCATAAGTACCAGCAACCATGAGCATAAGTACCAATAACCATGAACATAAGTACCAGCAACCATGAGCATAAGTACCAGCAACCATGAGCATAAGTACCAGCAACCATGAGCATAAGTACCAGTGACCATGAGCATAAGTACCAGCAACCATGAGTATAAGTACCAGCAACCATGAGCATAAGTACCAAGGAAAATTTCTAAATTACAAACAGTTTGAACTATTTCTTTCCATCTAACCAATTTTGTAAAGGTTCTATCAAATCCTTCCTGTTCATATCTGGATGATTTAAATAGTCTATTAATTCATGAACTGTTAGTCTCTGTGTCTGGTCCTGGTCCAGCAATAGTGCCTTTGCTGGATCCTTTTGTGTCTCATATATAGCTATTTCTTGTATTGATAGTCCCATTAATCCTGCAATACATCAGCATGTTATAACTTTACACAAAATAAAGTATATATAAGGTACATGTACTGTTTGTTTACCACAATAAGTTGTGTATAATACATGTACTCATTTAATTTTTAATTTGAAAATTTATTTGATCAGCCTAGGTGAGTATTGTACATAAGAAATCATAATGGTTGCATACTTCTATTACAATCTGTTATTGACAGGATCATAGAGTGAGTGATTGTTATAAAACGCCAACTGAACAATTTTACAGCTATATCATGGCGAGAACAAGATCATTTTCAT
>MJUT01036593.1:343370-358947 GCA_002080005.1 Gigantidas platifrons | reverse complement strand
TGATGTGGTGTGTATTGTACACCAATGTGTAGTGTACAGGATCATTGATGTGGTGTGTATTGTACACCAATGTGTGCTGTACAGGACAAATAGATTTGGTGTGTATTGTGTACAAATGTGTACTGTACAGGACCATAGATGTGGTGTGCATTGTACAGGAACATATTTTAAACCAAAGTGTATTGTAGAGGAACATTGATGTGGTGTGCATTGTATACCAATGTGTACTGTACATGACCATAGATTGTTCCACTATTTGTGATGTATTTGACAAGAAGTAATGGATTGTTCCACCATTTATGATGTATTTTTAAGAGTTAATGTATTGTTCCACCATTTGTGATGTATTTGTTAAGAGTAAATTAATTGTTCCACCATTTGTGATGTATTTTTTAAGAGTAAATGAATTGTTCCACCATTTGTGATATATTTTTTAAGAGTAAATGAATTGTTCCACCATTTGTGATGTATATTTTAAGAGTAAATGAATTGTTCCACCATTTGTGATGTATATTTTAAGAGTAAATTAATTGTTCCACCATTTGTGATGTATTTTTTAAGAGTAAATTAATTGTTCCACCATTTGTGATTTATTTTTTAAGAGTAAATGAATTGTTCCACCATTTGTGATGTATATTTTAAGAGTTAATGGATTGTTCCATCATTTGTGATGTATATTTTAAGAGTTAATGAATTGTTCCACCATTTGTGATGTATATTTTAAGAGTTAATGAATTGTTCCACCATTTGTGATGTATATTTTAAGAGTTAATGGATTGTTCCACCATTTGTGATGTATATTTTAAGAGTTAATGGATTGTTCCACCATTTGTGATGTATATTTTAAGAGTTAATGAATTGTTCCACCATTTGTGATGTATATTTTAAGAGTCAATGGATTGCTCCTACTATTTGTGATGTATTTGTTTATGAGTAAAAGAATTGTTCCATTAATATTTGTGATACATTTTTTGAGAATTAAAAATTTTGATTAGTTATAATACCATTACAATCATTAATTCATCATTTTTTTAAATTTTATTTTTAAATTAACTTAAGTATACAACAGAGCCACCATGGAAATTAAGCTACATACCTCCAAGACTTCTCCAATCCTGGCCCAATGTCATTGGTAACTGTAGATAAGTAAACAGTTTCTGGAAAATACTGTATGGCAAATCTTTGATATAAACTTTGGATTTCTGCTCACAAGATTCTGCACCCTGCAAAAAAATTGCAAAGTACCAGTCAATATGAAATCTTTTAATGCATTCATTAAAGGGAAAAGAAACCAAACATAATAATTGTGTTTATTTCACACAATAGTTTTTAAATAAACAATAGTATAATCACACAGGCGGCTTACCATTTACAATTTAGATTTTTATGGGTGTTGCCATTTTGAGGAACTCTTTGGTATTGAAGAGCACAAGACTTCCATTATTCTACATCACACCATCTCTTCAGTTTCCTTGCGCCTATATCAAATAAAATTTACTAACGACACAGATTCTAATATAGCCAAAGATAAGCAAAATCTTTAACCATAAAATTCTTCATGCTTATTTTTTTAAAGAAAATTGAAACAATGTTTTAGATGCGTTGTTAACATTCCGAAAAATGGTGGAAATCACACAAACTACAGCCGCACTTGATTCTGTATTATTCTCCTTGTTATATATTCATAGTTTGTGTTCAAAGAAGTCTAGTTTTTAAAACAAGAGGCTCAGCCCACTGAGCCTGTATCGCTCACCTGACAATAGAATGATACTGAAGCAAATTTCAAAGGGATATAATCATTACTTAACTGTTTTCTATATTTATGAATAAAAGATAATGTCTTTGGGCCAGGTGATCTAAAAAATTATGAAAAAAGGGCAATAACTCCTAGACGGGTGATAAGATTTACTTCAAAATTGCAGGGCATGTAGATCTTGACAAGCTGAACATGTTTCTCTTATAGTTTTTGAAATAAAGGACGAAAAGTATTAAAATTTTGGAAATTTGATGAAAAAAGGGCAATAACTCCAAAATGGGTATTGGGATTTACTTCCAAATTGCATGGTAGGTAGATCTTGACAAGCTGAACATGTTTGCAGTTTAAACTTAACATCTATCTCTTATAGTTTTTGAAATAAAGGACGAAAAGTATTAAAATTTTAAAAATTTGAAGAAAAAAGGGAAATAACTCCAAAATGGGTAATGGCATTTACTTAAAAATTGCAGTGTAGGTAGATCTTGACATGCTGCACATTTTTGCATTTTAAACTTAATATCTATCTCTTATAGTTTTTGAAATATAAGACGAACAGTATTAAAATTTGAAAATTTGATGAAAAAAGGGAAATAAGTCCAAAATGGGTAATGGCATTTACTTCCAAATTGCAGTGTAGGTAGATCTTGACATGCTGCATATTTTTGCAATTTAAACTTAATATCTATCTCTTATAGTTTTTGAAATAAAGGACGAAAAGTATTAAAATTTTGAAAATTTGAAATAACTCCAAAATGGGAGGGACCCACAAGTATAAGGAGCGTTGTTTACACGTTAACAGGTTTCAGTGGCTAAGTTCATATAAGCAATTGTTGAAAATCAAAATCCATATAATATGCACACCTTCAGTGCTGGTACTAACTGTCTACAAAATATAAAAGGTCTAGCTCAAAAACTGTAGGAGGAGTTAGCCAGACAAACCATATATTCTATATGGATTTAGCAAAATCTGTCCAAGTTCATGCATCCATAATTTTGTAAAAAAAATTGTTGAAAGTCAAAATCCATAAAATATGCACACCTTCAGTGTAGGTACTAACTGTCTACAAAATATAAAAGGTCTAGCTCAAAACCTGTAGGAGGAGTTAGCCGGACAAACCATATATCCTATATGGGGGCATAAATGAAAAGTCCAACTACCTGTCATTTTGAGAATATTTGATGAAAATCAAAATCCTGTGGATATGCACACCTCCATTATGTGTATAAACATCCTACAAAATATTAAAGCTGTAGCTCCAAAACTGTAGGAGGAGATAGCCGGACAAACCATGTATTTATATCCGGACGGACAAACAAAATGACTAAGTCCAACTACCTGTCATTTTGAGAATATTTGATGAAAATCAAAATCCTGTGCACATGCACACCTCCATTATGTGTATAAACATCCTACAAAATATTAAAGCTGTAGCTCCAAAACTGTAGGAGGAGTTAGCGGGACAAACTATGCATACTATAGTGTGACGAACGGACGGATGGACGGACAGGGGTAAAACAATATGCCCCCCGACCAATAGTCGCGGAGGCATAAAAATATATAAAGGGTTATGCCTAGCGCAGAATGATACGGTTGCAGGATGTTGACAAAGGATAGTAGATTGTACATTAAAAGAAAGTGTGGACACAGTATTTTTCTTGAGAGAGTAAATTACTAAATACAATGTAGTGTTAGACAGATAGTTGCATGTTGTGTTTAAGTGTTTAAATGTTGACAACTGCTAATTTCCTACACTAACTTTTATTTTGTAATTGTTTATTTTAAAAATAGAAAAGTGTTCTATATATATACAAATGAATTTCAATCCATACAATAAATGATATTTTGTTTTCATACAAGCAATTTAAAATACAAGAACAAAGACAATAATATATATCAACATTAAGCCATTTATTTTGCTCTGTCTGTTTTGGGGACATGTAACTAGAGGATCAGTGGGCTGAGCCTGTGTCACTCACCTTTCATTAACTTAATACAGAACCTTCCATAGGTGCTTCCCATCAAGTTTCAGTACATTTGGCTAAGCAGTTTCAGTGAAGATAATTTTTAGAAATTGACCAACCAGAAACAAGAATTGCCTGTGGCAGCCATGTTTGTTAACGAATTGGGAAGAAATGAGTATTCTTTTTAGAGAACCTTCAATAGATGCTTCCTACCAAGTTTCGGTTCATTTGGCAAAGTGGTTTCAGAGGAGAAGATTTTTAGAAATCAACCAATCAGAAAAAAGAATTGTCTGTGGCGGCCATGTTTGTCAGGAAAATATGAGCAATCTTTATAGAGGACCTTCCATAGATGCTTCCTACCAAGTTTCGGTTTATTTGACCAAGCGGTTTCAGAGGAGAAGATTTTTTTAAAATCTGCCAATCAGAAACAAAAATTGCCTGTGGTAGCCATGTTTGTTAACGGATCAGGACGAAATGAGCAATCTTTATAGAGGACCTTCCATAGATACTTCCTACCAAGTTTCAGTTCATTTGGCTGAGGGGTTTCAGAGGAGAAGATTAAAATGTGAAAAGTTAACAGACGATGCACGCCAAGTGATGGCAAAAGCTCACATTGCCTTTGGCAATGTGAGCTAAAAAGTGGAATATTTCTCTATTTTGATATAATATTTTAGGTATTGAAGACCCTGTGTAAGTGTAGGATTTCCCCCTTACATCTGCACCTATATATATGATAGACTCAGATCGACGTCCGGACTCAAATCGACGTCCACTCCTCAAATTGGCATCCACTGACGTCATTATCTCAAATCACGGTCCAATTTTAGAATATTCTCAAATCGGTGTCCTTTCCAAACTTGCATATCTACATTACACGTGTTTTTTTATATCTGTTTCTTAAAGTTGTTGTTTTGTTTTGTGTTTTTAAATCATTTTCCCATTCATTAATATTATTTAGGGTTAAGGTGAGGTTTAGGGTGAGGGTTAGGTTAGTGGTTTAGGGTTAGGGTTAGGAATATGTTAGGTTTAGGTTTAGGGTTAGGGTTAAGGCTAGGTTAGGGTTAGGTTTAGGGTAAAGGTTAGGGTTAAGCTTAAGGTTAGGGTTATGTTTAAGGTTAGGTTTAGGGTTAAGGTTAGGGTTAGGTTTAGAGTTAGGGCTAAGGTTAAGTTAAGATTAGGGTTAGGATCCGCTAAAGTAGAATGTACAATGTATCACGATACTCTGAATCTGGTCTTGTCCCTTCTCCATCATTGTTTCAAAACCATGTCCTAAAGGGTGTGACGTATTTTGGAGTATACATCAGTGACGTCATATTGAACATCGATTTGAGAATAGGACGTCGATTTGAGTCCAGATGTCGATCTGAGTCTTACATATATAACATTTTAAAATTAACAAGATATTATTTTAATACTGTATTTTGATTCTCAATGTAACTCTCAGATATTTCAAGAGTTATCTCCCTTGCAGTTAATGACGGTGCAATACCACAAATCATTAAAATGTTTTTAACAGCAAACCAAACATTTTGAACTAAATTACAATTCCAAAATAAATGTAACAAATTTTCCTTAGTTTCCATACAAAAAGTACATAATTCTGTTTCTTAAGGGAGTAGGCCTGGGGTATAGGAGATAACTCTATTTTCAGTGTCTTCTCAAATACATGATCATCTGTGCGTTTGAAAATTCTCCCTCAATTCCAAGCTTCTTGGTGACAGAGATTGTTTACATTGGATATGGCCAGTTAAAAAAAATCCTTTTTCTTTTACCTTTCCATAGCTGTGCTCCTTGCATTTTTATATCTTATTGCTGCTTTGGCCAATGTCAGGGAGTGTGTTATTATTATATGCCGGTGCCCACAAAATATCATCGAAATATCTCTTTCCAGAAAAAATGTTCATCGAAATATGTTGTCAAAAATGCCAGAAATGTAACACAATTTATGTGACAACCTTTTTCTATTGAATTTCAAGGGTTTGTAAAAAAAAAAAATTAAACATATACACCAGAATCTTTAATATTATGAAACTATAGAGCAAATTCATTTTTTGGTAGTAAAAAAAATAGAAAGCTATGTTTGGGAAAAAAATTGTAATATCTGATCCTCTCTTATACTGCCGCCCCCTTCTCCTAAGACAATTACAAGAATAACCAGAATCAAACGAATACAACTGGAACACAGAATTTGAAGGAATACAACAATACAGCTGGGTGGCTGTCTGTGTTTCTGGGTTTTTTTGTGTGTGTTTGTGTTATGAATTAATCAAGTAGAGTCACCCTAAAACCACCCCTCTCCCTCCCCAGCCGACCTGAAAATAAAAAAGACAAATGTAGTCATTTAGTAATTTGGACATCCACTGTGTCAATTATAAGAATTCAAAAGCTTTTTGTTATTGGTAACTAGTTAATTTTTATCTCACAAACAAAGAAACTAGCAAAAGATGGGTGTGTGATAACTTTCCTCGACAATTTCATTTTCTGGGTGCCATCCATGAAAAACATAAATCTAAATATTTTAACTAGAGGCTCACATGAGCCTGTATCGCTCACCTGACATAACTAAGTCCTCTTAAGAATGTCTGCATGCCGAATACATCTAAGTTACTATTCAAATCCCATAGGGTTCTATGTTAAAACTATGTCTGCTCATGGCAGCCATCTTGGATGGAGGTAGTAGTCACCAGACACAATTTTAAAAGTATACTACCCAAGGACCATCCATGCCATATTTGCTTTAAATTGGCCGACTGGTTTCAGAGGGAAGACTTTTAAACAATTTTCCCATAGGGTCCTATGTTAAAACTATGTCCGCTGACTGCGGCAATCTTGGATGGAAGTCGGGCTCACAGGACATAATTATGAAAGTTGACCACCTAAGGACTATTCATGCCATGTTTGCTTTAAATTGACTTGCTGGTTTCAGAGGAGAAGACTTTTAAACATTTTTTTCATAGGTCCTATGTTAAAACTAAGTCGAGTCATGGTGGCCATCTTGAATTTCCGATCAGTAAATGATTCACAAGTTTAGTACAGGATCACCCAATGATCATTCCTGTAAAGACACAATTCAATTGGCTTAGTGGTTTCTAACAAGAAGATTTTTAAAATTTCGACCAATCAGAACACATTATGGGCCCTGGCAGCCATGTTGGATTTCCGATCAGCGCCAAAAACAAAAATCTTGTATATGACCATCTAATGAATATTTCTGCCAAGTTTGGTTCAAATCTGTTTCGTGGTTTCAGAAAAAAAAGATGAAAATGTGAAATTCCCATAGGGTCCAATGTTAAACTAAGTCGAGTCATGGCGGCCATCTTGAATTTCCGATCAGCAAACGAATCACAAGTTTAGTACAGGATCACCCAATGATCATTCCTGTAAAGTCATAATTCAATTGGTTTAGTGGTTTCTAGCAATAAGATTTTTAAAATTTCGACCAATCAGAACACATTATGAGCCCTGGCAGCCATGTTGGATTTCCGATCAGCGCCAAAAACAAAAATCTTGTATATGACCATCTAATGAACATTTCTGCCAAGATTGGTTCAAATCTGTTGCGTGGTTTCAGAAAAAAAGATGAAAATGTGAAATTCCCATAGGGTCCAATGTTAAACTAAGTCGAGTCATGGCGGCCATCTTGGATATGCAATCGGCACAAAAATAACATATTTAGTAGAGAACCATCCAGTCATCATTTCTGTAATGTTACAATTCCATCGGCTAAGTAGTTTCTGACAAGAAGATTTTCAAAGTTTCAACCAATCAGAACACATTATTGGCCCTGGCAGCCATGTTGGATTTCCGATCAGCACCAAAATAATAAATTTAGTAGAGGACCTTCCAATGAACATTTCTGCCAAATTTGGTCCAAATCAGTTCAGTGGTTTCATTTTAACTGTATTATACTAAAGTTTACTTTATGTCAATATTTAAATAGAGTTATCTCTTTCCACAGATTAAATTGGAGTTATCTTTCTTTCCACAGAAAACAGATTTAGAAGATCTTTGAAGGTATTTCCCATAGGGTCAAATGTTAAACTTTCTCCCCCAGTGACGGCCATTTTGGACTTCAGATCAGCACCAAAAACATACTTTTGGTAGAGGACCATCTAAGGAACATTTCTGCAAGATATCATTTTTACTGACATTGTGGCTTCTGAGAAGAAGATCTTTGAAGGTATTTACCATTAGGGTCCAATGTTAAACTTCATCCTGCTGTGGCGGCCATCTTGGATTTTGGATATGCACCAAAAACATAAATTTGGTAGAGGACCACCCAAGGATCCTTCACACCACAAAACAATTCCATTGGCTGTGTAGTTTCTGACAAGAAGATCTTTGAAAATTGAGCCAATCAAAACACATTATTGGCCCTGCCCGCCATGTTGAATTCCTGATCGAAACAAAAAACATATTTTTATAGAGGACCTCCTGATACACATTCCTGCCAAGTTTGGTTCCATTTGGTTCAGTGGTTTCTGAGGAGAAGATTGAAATGTGAAAAGCTAACGACGGACGACGGACGCCAAGTGATGACAATAGCTCACATGACCCTTTGGGTCAGGTGAGCTAAAAATCTGACGGTAAAAGTTTGTAAAATTTGGTGCAATGATGTCTATATGTCTATTCTTCAGTGTGACATTTTTTGGTGGAAATTAAATGACAGGATTTTTTTTAATCCGATTTTTAATACCAAGGTGGTCCTCAGGGCATCCCCCCCTTTTTTGCAGTTTTCACTGTTTTGCACGTGATTATCTCCAAACAGGATATTCAGATATGCTAGATATTTCATATCTATTCAACAACAACACTCTCAAGTGTATCAAAGCCAAAATATTCCCTTTCAATCAGAAATAAATGTGCAAATATATTAGAATCTTCCGAAACTAGTATTACCATCTGGCGTCAAGAATACCCCCAAAATTGCTATATTTAGGATGTGCTATGGAGAAAACGGCACTGTGAAATTTGTTGAAACTTTGGCAGATAATGTATTTAGACATAACTATTCCATGATGCAAATTTAAAAAAAAATTGAATGATGGGAAAATTTTAGGGTAACCCAGGTCTACACCCTTAAAGCCCACATTTATATAGGAATTAATTGACAGGTAAAATTATATGCAATAGTTTAAACTGAAACTTTTGTAGTTATGTATCTTTAGTTATACAAAATGACAGTGAATAAATACCATGCCAATCTTCTATAGACGTTTCTAAATCGTTTTCCCATTTTTTGTGTGACAATTTATAGCTTCTTGCTGAATTCTCTGAATAAATAATTTATAGAAATATTTACAAGGTTTGTTTTCTGCTTTTATTTTATCAACTATTTCATTGCATATTCTGTCAAGTTTTATATTTTCATCTAGAATAAATTGTTTCCAATTATTTGGAATTGTGCTAATAATACCATAGTATTCTACAAAATTAATATTAACATTATAAGTATCCACAAATTCATTAAATGTGTACAGTGTTTTATTATCTGGTGATATTAAATCATTAATAAAAAAGATACAATTTTCACATAGTTGACTATGATAGCACATATTCCCATTTATCTTTATAAATGGGTTGAACCATATGGATTGACTCAATACATCATTTTAATCACAAATATCAATATCCATTGATTTGAGTTCTGAAAAATTACAAAATACATCATTCCAGAATGGATTTAATTTCCCTGCCAGTACTTCCAAACCCTTTTTATTTAAATATAGAATATTATCCCCTCTCCATCGTTGTATTGAACTAGGAAGTAAAATCTTCTAAGGCGAGAAATTCAGTGGGTCTAATAGTTTATTGATCCAAGACATGCACAGCAAAAAGATTTAATATGGGACATTCTTAATCCTCCTACTTCATATCTATTAATCTTAACTGTGTGTTTTCTGTGGTCTGTGTGGAATAGGAAGAATGATAAAATTAAACACACAGTTAAGATTAATAGATATGAAGTAGGAGGATTAAGAATGTCCCATATTAAATCTTTTTGCTGTGCATGTCTTGGATCAATAAAGAGTACTTCCAAATCCTCCTGAAAATGTCCTGTATTTCTTTTATTACCTATTCAGGAGGATTTGGAAGTACTGTAAGGCTTTGAATTAAAATTGGGAGTGCCAGAGTCTTTATAACAGTTATCCTTCCAATATAAGTAAGTTCTCTATAGCACCATGTGTTCAGTAAACCCTTTATACTTTTTATTTTCTCTGTAAAATTTATCAGAGTTTTATCTTTTTGCAACAAGTCGAAATCAATACTTAGCAATTTAAATGTTCCCGAAGAGTTCCAGGATAGATTTAATTCTGGCAATAATTTATCTAAACATCCTTTTCTTGAGCCAATCCATATAGCTTATGTTTTGTCAATATTAATTCTTAATCCAGCACATTCCATACACTAACTTGGCAAACATACATTTTGTTGATTTGCTGATAATCTGTATTTTGTTGATATCTGATGCTTGAATTAAATGGAAAAGAAGGAATGACATTACTACCCTTGCCAGTATGGCTGCCGTCTTGCTGGCCACAAATTAATAATATTTGATGTAAAAATTAATAGCTCTCTGCAATTCTTTTAACCAGAAAATGTAGTTTATTTAATATTACTTTCTTAATAAGTAATGATGTTTTATACAATAACGTTGTGAGTTCTAAACCTGCCCGTGGTTGGTGTACTTGATACAACATTATGTGACAACGTTTGTCAGTGAGTTGCGAGAGGTCAGTGGTTTTCTCCTGGTACTCCATTAATAAAACTGACTGCCATGATATAACTGAAATATTGTTGAAAGAGTCACTACATACCATAACCATGTTTGTATAACACTACATTATGATGGGGTTTTCTTCCCCTTTAACTTCCTGTCAACATATTAACAGAAAAAGTATTTCAATATCTTTAATACTTATAAAAAAATGTATTGAAAAACACTATAACTTATAGTATTAGTACTGGTATATGTGTGTAAGTTTAAGTAAATGCTGTGTTTCTGTTATAGTAATGGAATCATCAAAATAATATCTGGCTTTTCTACACCACAACATGGATGTCATGACAGTTTAATGCTATAGTGTGCATTAAAGGTTGACACCATTTATCATTTTATAACCTTGTTATCTGTATGGAAGTGCTAGTCTTTCTAAGAATCAGGAAATCCTTATATACTACAAAATGCAACTGTAAAACACTGATACAAACTAAAGGCTCACTTGATTCTGTATTAAATACTGATACAAACTAAAGGCTCACTTGATTCTGTATAACTCACTTTATGCACAGTCTGTGTTCAAACAAGTCTAGTTTTTCAGAAAAAAATATTCCATTCATTTTCACATAGGGTCCTATGTTTACTTCAAACCATTAAAAATCAGACTTTAATTAAAAATATATAAAGGGTTATGCCTAGCGCAGCATGATACTGTCACAGCATGTCGACAAAGGAAATTGGAACAAGTATACACTTATATATAAAAGAAAGTGTGGACACAGTATTTTGCTTGAGAGAGTAATTTGCTGGACCCAATGTATTTTGGACATTTGTCTCGTTTTAATATTTTAAACGTTAAAAATATAAAAGTTAAAGCTTTGAATTTGACAGTTGTTGGTGCCTTTCAGTTGACTTTATCTCAGAAAGTATAAGCTCTCATCTCAATAAATTCAAAGAAAAAACCTCAAAATTGGATGAAAAATAAACATTCTATATGCCTGCCAAATAAGCGAAATTTCAGGACCCTTTAGATCCCTTTTCTAAAAATTAAAAATGTCTCAGCCAATCAGAAAGTCGTCCTGGTGGATTTCAAATCGCCATGAAAGTAAACATCATTTCTTGACTTCCACTAGAGGCATATTTTTGGCAAGTCTGGTGACTTCATATTCAATAGTTCAGCTGAAGAAGTCTTTGAAAAATAAGAGGCCCGAGCAGCCACCTTGGGTCTTTAATCCCTACATAAAGATACCCTTCTTCAGGCCCCTAGATGAACATTTTTGGTAAGCTTGGTGAGATTGGTAAGTTTACAACATACATACAAACGAACGACGAACACTTTCCCATCAGTAAAGCTCAACTGAGCTATAAAAAACTAACCTGATCCTGTAACCATCTTCTAACATCTTTATGATTGTCTATTCTTGTTGTCTTGCAAAAGATTGACGATCCACTAGAAAATTCAACCACGTGCATATTATTAGTGGACTCCTTCACCTCACAGGCATCATGCAGAGGACATTGTGGGCCCAAGATATACTGGATTTCTGGTGCTAAAGCTGAATTACAAATGTCTGCAAACCACTGGTAAATACAGAACAACTTTCTGTTTCTCTCACTCCTAAAATAAAGTTAGAAATAACAATCAGTCTGATATTTATCTTAATCTGGTTTCTGGGATTCCTACACTTGTATGGACATTTTTTGCATGATTCATATTGACATGATATTCATATTAACATATTCACGACACCTTTCCGACTCTTATTTTGTTTTGTTTCTTTTTGGTGTAATTCCGATCGACAAATGAAAAAATGTAAATTTTTAGAGGACCAATCCAATGAACATTCCAACCAAATTTGGTTCTTATTGGCCCTCTGGTTTAAGAGAAGAAGATTTCCAACAGAAAATCCCCATTTGACACCTTTGGGCCTCTTGTTTCTTATGTGGTCTTCTGATCAACCAACAAAGCATGATGTTTTCAGAGGACCATTTAATAAACATTCTTACCAAGTTTGGTTCCAATAGGCCTAGTGGATTCAGAGAAGAAGATTAAAATGTAAAAGCTTTCTGATGACGATGAGGAGCTAAAAATATTGATATTGTTAATGTATAATTAAGGGGTATGACAATGGAATGATAAAAGTTAAATACCTAAAAAAACAACAACAATTGAAACAGTAAATATAATTGTAAAATTGTAGACAACTCGTAGATGAGACTTAAAATAATGCTCTATAACCAAGAAAAACATTATTCTAGGCATTACTAATGGGCATAACAGTGGAACAATAAAAGTCATGAACCTCAAAATCAACATTGACCTGTAGTTTATCAATCTAAATGTAATTTAAAAATATTAGTTCAATCAGATATCAGAAACGAATCATAATGATGGAAAACCAAAAAGCATAATCAGCCATGGCCGCCGCCACCATAGATAATTGACAGGGTCAACAGACACAATTTTGAAAGGGGACCGCCCATGCCCAAAGACTATCTGGACCAAATTTGGTTTCATTCCATAGTGGTTCTGAAGAAGAAGATTTTTTAATGATTTCTAATTTTTCAACTTATCAGAAGCCATGGCAGCCATCTTGGATGTAGGGTTAAGGTCACTGAAAACATTTTCTGAAGACGACCATCCAAGTAATATGACAGGAGTTTCCTTGGAGCAGTTACTTACTTGCTGACAATTATCTGCATTCTGTCCTCAAATTTGTGATGTATTATGTTGATTTCATGTCCCAGGTGATGTAGGGTGCATGAAACTGCACTTGTTAATGATATTTTCTTGCTATCAGAGTTATTATTTAAACTGAATGCAAGTTGGTAAAACTGCATACTAGACATATGAGTTTGATCTAGTAACTGTAAATACAAACAAGCATCACCACTTTCTATTCTTTGAGATTCTAATGTTCCCTGGTCTGATAAAAAGTACGGGAAAAAGAATTGTTCAACACCATCTTGGTCAACAAAATGCTGGAAAATCAAACCAAAAGCTAACAGTAATTTCAAGATCCTTTCAGCATTGATTGATTGAGAACCAATAATAAATAAAATATCTTCTTTGGATATATTGCCTGTTGTGATGAGTTTAAACCAGATCTGTTTAACAACATCGCTATTGAATGAATATCTTTGTGGTATACAGATCAACGCTTGGATATGATGTACTATGATTTCAGGATCTATAAATAGCAATTTTTCCATCTGTTGGTTGTTTGGTAAATTTAAAGGTGCTGCCTCTGAAAAGACAAAAAGACAAAAATCATGTATCATCTGTGAAAATTGAAAATTAATTTTATTCGTTTGTAAATTAACACCTGATTTTAATTTCACTTCAAACCATTTCTACCTACATTTGTATTTAGATCTATGTGTCATAGTTCCCATTTTCAGTCTTCGCGCTAACCCACTTGCTCGAAGCATGGAACAAGTAAAATTGGATTGGACATGTGACAATTATGAAAGATTTTGTTTCAATAAACATAATTTTTTCTAAATTTGGCTTTCGTGCAAGTAGGTGAAAAAGATTAAGTCAAAGACTGTATTTTATATTAGATAACCCTAACATCACCTCCTTCTTTTGCTTTGTTAACAAACGAGCGAGTTATCCATTCGGTATAATCTCATTAGCACATGCGCTGGTGAATGTGACTGGCAGCATAAATTGTGTGCGACATTTTCCGCAAACGTAAATATACATCACCGTCTTCCAATCAAAGAATACTACCGTATTTGGACTCTTAGACATATCAGAATCGAAATAAATCATGGAAGCCAGAATGTGTTTTGAGTTTTAACATGGATTGGCGGATATTAGTAAATTTTATCCCTCGCTTCTGGCTCGGGATAAAATACTAATATTCGCCAATCCATGTTAAAACCCCCAACACATTCTGGCTTCCATGATTTATTTCTGAAGTAGAGAAACACAGAGAAAAAATTAAACATCTTTATAAAGCAAATTTTACAAATTATATAGTCTTAATGGTACATCTACTGCTTAATTTAAAAAAACACAGAATGGTTGAAATTTTATCTATAGACTATAGTGAATGATTGTTGTTTAATGCCAAATGAGCATTTTTTTTCAGCTACATGTATATCATGGTGAGAACACGCTACATTCGATGAGAAAATGTCGTTTTTGTACTAGACCAACACACTTAGCTAGATTTTTATAATGCTAGCTCACTGTCACAACAGTCTGTAGGCTAATATATGTCTCCAGTCTGACACATTATTGTCACTATCCTGATTCCGAGCCAACCAGTCAATCCTATTACTCCTTAATGCTGTATGTTTGGTGGAGAAGCAACAAATACCAATTTTATAGTCTTTGGTTTTACCAGACCGGCACTGGAACCAATGATCTACAAATGTACCGTACTACATTTGAGGTGAGCATGCTAACCATTACACTTACAATGCATTTGTTTTTATCTATAGCATCATAAGAATGGCATTGCTCCAAATATATCTTGCAGATTTTTTGTGTGAAGTATGGAACTTTGCAGATTTTTGTCAGTTGCATGTATGCAAATAAAATGCATGGCAAGCTTACTTTCCATTCAGAGGTCTATGAAGATGAGAGTTTTAAGACAAAAAGTAATGAATGCAAAATGTTGACAATAACTCAATCACCCCATTGCACAAAGTGTTATAAAAATAATTCAATAATCCCTTTTGTAAATTAGTGCTAGATAAAACAAACTGTTTTTATTTAAGACTTGAATGAGAAAACATTCAAACAATCAGTCAGGGGTGTGGAAAAGCCATGCCCGACTCGTCCGACTCGTACATAGAACCTGCCGGACAAGTAGATTTTCCTGGCTAGCTTGTCCGGGGACAAGTAAAAATCAACAAATAAAAATAATTTCTAATTAAAGTACTCTGGGAAGACAATTCCTCAAATGATATTATATCGTAAATATTGACGGTTATATAGATAAATGTTGGTTTTTTTTATTTTTTTATTGGAAACGATCACGTTAGTGTTCCGAAAGCAAATAAAAATAACCAGAATTGTGCAAGTTCTAAGTTGAGTATTACGACCCGATTGCAATGATAATTGTACTGCATTTACTTAACGACAACCGGGACCGTGTAACAGGTTTTTACTGGAGTTCCGA
>MJUT01036593.1:321871-332048 GCA_002080005.1 Gigantidas platifrons | reverse complement strand
GAACGAAGAGTGAGTGTAAAGCTAAAACAAGTTTTAATGGATTTTGACCATTATATGAATGAATTCTGTGATATATGATAATAAAACATAAGACGTGAATAGTTCGTAATAGTTTTCTAAGCATTTGGCTGAGAATTTGCGTGTAAAATACAGTTCACATATAACTGGGGGCTCTAATAACTGACCTCAAAGTACTAAATATACGCAAATAATACCACATAAGATCGTGACACCTGTCTTCCTTTGATAAATATTTGTTGCTGATTAAAGTGAATAAATGATTTCATCTTTTATTATTTAACAATTAATTTTGTATCCTAACATACTTTAATACTACATTTATAATTTGTTTTTTTTAATACGGATCATATATTCCCTCTTTCAAAATTTACCAAATATATATATTTCTTTCTCCCCATAAGGCATAAAATGCCATGGGAGCATTTTCTTGTAACACATGGCGTTCGTCGTCCGTTCGCGGTGCGTGACCCATCGTCCGTTTATCCATTCACTATAAAAAAAAAATTCTCTGAAACGAAACTAAACTCGACAGCAAAGATTGGTGGTCATATATGGTCAATGACCCGTGCACCAACAAAGATGTAATGTGAACAGTAGAAATTGAGATTCCAAACAAGTTCGATGCTTCTCTCATGCTTTCTTGGTTTGCTAAATACCACACAAAAAGAAGAAGTTGCTTGTCAATGTCTAGTTGATCTTTTCCACCCAGATGTTCAGACGTAAGAGACGGTGCCATCTCCTCTAAAACTATTTCAAAGGTGACTCTGTCAAGGCGAAAATGATTGCGGAAGTCTTTAGAAGAAAATCTTGGTACAGTATTTTCGGTAAAATGTAAAATTCTTGGTACTTCAGTTCTTGGTAATAATAATGTAGTACATAACATTTTAATTACCGTATAGTAGGGGTTTTTTTTCGCGGGACTCCAATTTTCGCTTTATTAGCGTGTACGATCGAAACGCTAAAATTAAAACTAGTTAAATTTGAAGTCCGTTTTCAGTAAGATTGAACTCCCTATATTTATCCTATAAAATTCATTACACCTATAGTTGTCATAACATTTAACAGATCAAAGAACGATCAACACAGCAGTATATATAATAATTGTATATACGGTATAGTGGTATGCACACAGTCTCACGGTTATGTCATATAGGCCTTATGCATAAAGCATATTAATACATGTTTTGTGTACATGTTTATTTTGTTATTTACTACTCTCACATCTACATGTATGTGTAAACAGTTACAAATATTTCCTATCAATTTCATTACACCTGTAATTGCCATAACAATCAATAGATCAAAAGATCAATATCGGTTGGTTGATCACTATAAAAACATGTCATAATTATAATTGCATGTCGTAAATAACAAACACACTAATTAAGCACATTTTGTACATGCATATCTACAAGATTGGATTTTAAATTACATTTTAGTATATGATGTATACATTCTGTCTATAAAGTTTGTGTTTCAAACTACATGTAAATAATTTAAATTTAAAGGTGCTCCCGAAACCGATAATTTTATAATCAATATCGTATTTCCTGTCAGTTTTGTTNATTTTTTCCCGGAACACGATACCGCGAAATTTGATGCTCGCTTAAATTAAATACCCCTCTTTTACATCGACATCGCGAAAATTGCAACCCGTGTAATTTACCCGCTATACGGTATATCGTTGTTGAATCTATAAAAGCAATATTCAAGATCCTCCTCGTCGGCAAAGTGATCTAATATAGTTATTTCGTCCATATTACAGTAACTCGACACTAGCGTTCTCGCTTCGATTCGTACCCGACTGACGCATGCGCAGAATTGCCAAATAATTAACTCGAGAGTACGCGAGTTGGACGAATCGAAGTAGGCCCCTTTGAGACACCCGAGTTAATCCCAATTCATACGGGCCCCGTAGACGGACAGACACATATTAAACCGTATATTCCCTTGCCCTCGGAGACGGAGTACAATAATCGGATTAATTTCGGTTTTTTTCGGTTTTTTTTGCTGTTTTATATTGTTTTTATTCGGTATTGTGATCAGCCTGTAAATTACGTCAATTTGTAACTTGAAAATGGGTTACCAATACTTCCCCAGAATAATAAAAACGTTGATTAAAAAAAATGATCCTCGTCCTCATAGGATACCAAGATCGTCGTCCCCCTACACAACATGATGTTGTTATCGAAAACAATGTTAAACCAGGTTTTCACAGGGTTTTGAAGATACATGAACCTTTCCCATTGTTAACGTATTTTTTTTAGTAAAAATGATGGGCTTAATTGGTGTAGGAGTGCCAAATCGAGTAAAGTACCAGCTAACACTGTCTGAATACTCTACCCTGTCGTATTTTCCTGGAGTGTTTGTAGATTTTCGGAGCGTATTGTGCATGGAAATTGGACTACATTAGTTCCTAATTAACCCTAAAGTTCCGTTATATACTTCTTGCAGTCCAATCTAAGTAAATACAAATAGAATATGCCTGAGAATGCAAACATACCTGCTTTCTGCCACTTCAAAATCCCCGTCCCCGCGCGATGCCGATCGCCGTCCCCATATGTTGTATTGATCACGGTGTACTTTGATGGGAGTGGCAGGGCTCAAACTAACATCATGGTCCCTTTTAGATGCCTTTTTTTAAATAAAATTACAATTCTTTTTATGGTCCATCCATAACCCATTAAGGTGATCATTTTGCAAAAAATTGCATTAAAATTGGATGAAAAATATAAAAATAAAAAATTTGAAATTTCCTCATTTTAGGCACTTTTTTTATGCAAAAAAAAAAAAAAAAGTTAAATAATAATGCTATGAGTGTATGTAGTTTCCAAAAAGGATTTTCCAAAAGAATTCATGAAAAAAACCCCCATAAAAATCAGATGAAAAATAAGCTCTATCTCTCTGTACAAATAACAGAAAGATAAATGTTTCACCTTATGGCCTCTTATTTGGGAATGGGTAGGGTTACCATGCCACAAATCAATATCAACCTTTATTCAGTGCCAATGATCATTGTGTTCAAAAGTTGGAAGGAAATGTTATCTAAAACAAATCTATTGGACAGAAGCCATTCTATCTACAGATGGATGATGACTATAATGCTAATGACGGCATAACATTATATGACTGCAAAATTTTTGGGATCATATAAAAATGTAAATATCCCCCTATCTTTTCCATTGCTCTAAAAAGTAACCATGTTAGCATAATTTACTTCATACATACATAAACACACTTCTTGATTTTGAATTTAAATCCAAAATTAGGTTTATTTCCTCTGTTCAGTGTAATTGTTTTCGTTGGAGACCATTTGACACAGTGAGGATATTTCACGTAAGTCTCTACAGTACCAGGTGATAATTTACTGGTTTCTGTACTACGCTTAGCCTTTCGTGGCAATTCCATTGATGGGAAATGTTCACTACTGGTAATTATTTCACTAGGCGAATTTAGAACTGGAACAGAAATGTTTCTTTCTTCTTCTACAAACTGTCGTGGAAACTGTGAATCTGGTATTGAAATACCTGATTCGGGACAAGGCAATTGTTCCGATTCACATCCTCTATCAACATTAACAGGCTTGACTGGTTTAAACTTCATTAATGGTGGTCTACCAGACATTTCACTGGTATCTGAACCGTTGGATTCACGGTCACGTTTCAAATCAATGCGACAAACTTTCAGTTCTATGACAGCATCATTTCCTTGTAAAATGCGTAAAACACAGTCTTCAGCATAATTCCTAATATCTATATCATTGATAGATATAATTCTCTCATATTCTGTCAAAATGTGTCCTCGTAACAAATTGCATTCATCTTTTACTTTAGTGACAATAGTGTAAGTTTCCCATGATTGACCCTGAAAAGAAAACCATATATAGTCAAACTTGTCCATGCAGTCACCTCTATTAAGCAGTCACCTGTATTAAAAGGTCACCTTTTTCTAGTCCTGTCAAAATAACTTTCATATGAATTAAACCATTTTTAATTCTATTAAGCAGTCACTTGTCTTATAAGGCCACTTTTCCTAAGGCCCAAATGTGATCTCTTAATACAGGTTTGACTGTAATATAACAGAATACAGACACTATATCAAACTAAAACATAACATAAACATTTGATAACACACCAACACTTTACAATATATAGTTATACAATAGTGTGACCTTTCTTAACTGAATCCTGAATACAGCAAATCCAAATTCTTGTAAACTGACAATTAAATTTAAATGATACAATCTAACAACCAATTTGGTACCAAGAAGTGCTTGCTTGTATATTTTTAAGACTTGGAATTTAATTTTTTACCTGGAATTTCATCAGTACAAATTTAGAAGTTTCAAATTAAAAATTCTTTATTGCTTAAATAAAGCTTTTTTCTCTCATTCTTATATGTATTTTCACATGGATAACAATTGCTTTGTCAATCAGCTTTACCATAAGATAAGATTACTTGCAAGAAAGGAGTGACTTGCAAAAAGAAACAAGGCAACTTTAATATCCTTTTGGAGTCGAGGGAGAGCGACTTCAGCCAATATAGCGCAAGAATTTCACCCACTTTGCCTGGTTTGACGAGTCCTGGCAAATGCAAATACCTGTCTATTCCAAACAAACAACACAAATGTTCCATTTAGATATGCTTCATTGTGCATGTATTTATTGTACACTATTTATAGTAAAATAGTTAGGGTTACAATTAGAGTTATGATGTTTAACTCCACTTCTAACAGTTATATTGTGGCTCTCATTTTAGGAGTACCTGAAGAAAACCATTGTCCTGCCGCAAGTCACTGACAAACTTTATCACATAATGTTTTATCAAGTAAACCTCAATTTGAGTGGGATTCAAACTCGCAACGTTAGTGGAGATAGGCACTGAGTGATTGCATAGGTAGTTGTAAATCAAACTACCATATGATGATGACCATGACAGCCCCTACATGATGATGGTTACTGTAGCAACTTTATTGTGTTTAACTTTAATTAAAGATTCAAATTTGACATTGCAAAATAGGTTAAAAAAGGTGTTGAAATTTGGAGACAGAGGAAATTTGTCAACATACTACTGGAAATTCTGAACACATAATCAATTAAAGGAAACAAACCACCTCAAAATTGGATGTACCATCCAAATAAGCAAAATATCGTAACAGTTTCATAATTCAATAATGCATTGTATTGGCTTACCTTTCGTAACAACAGATCTTTATCATTTTATCAATGTCTGATTAAATGTTTGTAATATTGGTTTCAATATATATTGTATCATGAGTTATTGGTTTTAATAAAGGAATAAATCAAAACACACTTCTAATTTACATAGCTTGATCAACAAATGATTTATCATGATGATTTTATCCATATTTGTATACAGTGAAACTTGTCTAAAAAACTGAAACTTAAAAATAGCAAGTTATTCATTTTTTTCATTGTGTGAGTGTTGTTTATACGTTGATTTGATTTTTGCAGTTTAATGCCACTTTCAGCAATATTTCAGCTATATCATGGCAACCAGTTTTAGTGGTGGAAGAAGCCAGAGTACCCGGAGAGAACCATTGACCATGGGCATGCAACTGGTAAACTTTATCACTTGTGGCTGTGAGTCGAGTGCACCTTTTTTGTAATTTACAAAGCCGGGCACGAACCCACGCCATATTGGTGATAGGCTTGTATGAGTTGTTAGGTAACCCAACAACTACCTAACTCATTGAGCCACCTGGACCCTTTTTATATGATGAAGATTGTGAACAAATTACAAATACTCTGCAATTTCTTCACAGTTTAATAATTGAAACTGTAGTTTTTGGTATGCCCGACATGATTAATCGTTCATCGAACACTAATCGATTGATGAGTGCGAAGTGTATCATATACAAAAAACATTCTCAAATCACAGGACATTTAAATGAGTGTAGCTTGTGTTTGGAGAAAAACCTCCTGCGTGAAAAAGAAAACTGGCTGTGATGCCTAATAAGCAATAGCTTGTAATTGTTAGAAGTCTTTGTTGGCTTGATGCATGGCAAAAATTGTCACCAGTATCCATAATACCCCTGTTTTATTTGTAACAATCAAAACATCTCTGTTGGCACTTTAACCTACAGTCATGGGACATAATTATTCGCCACCCTCGATTTTACGCTATATATTTAATTATAAAACCACATTTTTCAAAAAAATTATTGTGAAGTCATTTCTAAACGGATTTTTATCATTTTTTTGCACCGGCAGAAGCAGAAATATTTAAAGATTATTTGTTTATTTTAGCACGATTTTCCGTCAGATTGCCTTTATTTTCTTATGATTTAAAGACAATTTTTTGTTTTCTGATGTCAAATTTGCTATATATTTAGCCAAAATAAAATCGGAAAAATCAACATTTGTGTTTAAATCACCAGAAAACATAAATCATGCAGACAAAATTACTATCAGATAAACAAATAAAATTCAAAGAATTCTGCATGTCTTGAAAAAAATTTCATAAAAATCTGTCCAGAGATAGCTTTAAAATATATATTTGTTTAAATGTGGTTTTGAAATATATAGTAAAAAATCAAGGTTAGTGAATACTTATGTCCATGTACTGCAGGGAGGGGGTGTGCACTGGGTTGGAAAAAATTGGAAAAAATATGATTTTTTTGTGTAAAAATCGTGATTTTTCACACGAAATACCCCAAAAATTTTCGTGCCTCCCTCCGCTCGGCGCGATTTTTTTAAGTGTGCCCCCCCTAACTTGAAATCCTGGATCCGCCCCTGTACTGTAAATACTGAACTCACTTCTGACCTACATAATTGAAATATTTGTATGAAACATTCTGGTCATAAATATAGCTGAATGACTGCTCACTCGCCTGGATAATTTTAAATCTTGTAAACCCAGTAGACCATGAGACCTTCATTAGTACAAAATTGATTTTAATTACTGATAATACTGATTCCTGCCTAACACAACTTTACATGTATTTCCTTTCTTGGTTCTTACAGACACTTTAAGAAGAAAAATTACCAATTAAAGCTTAGTATTTTAATCTTTGTGTTTGGACTACAAGGGCACTTGAACCCCATATACAGTCAAACCTGTATTAAGGGGTCACCTTTGGGTCAAGGATTAAGTGACTTTATAAGACAGGCGACCTCTTAAAAGAGGTTCTATTCATTTGAAATTTTCTATGATGGGACAAGAAAAAGGTGACCTTTTAATACAGGTGACTGCTTAATACAGGTGACTGCTTAATACAGGTGACTGCATAGGCAGGTTTGACTACATGTACACTATGGCCAAACTTGAATCATGTTTTAATCTTTGGACTACAAGGGCTTGAACTCTTGAACCCCATTATACATGTACACAATGGCCAAACTTGAATCTGCATGGATACATATTGTACATAAAAATTTGGACCCCAAGGGTACAGACCTCATACATCCCAGGGCCTTCATTTGTGAAACTTGAATCGGTATATCAAAATGATATGATGTATTCATTTCTATTACTGGATCCTCAGATTTAAAAAAATTCATCAATACTGCTCATGTGAAACTTTGGACCAAGGGCTTGAGAGTCATAAACTCTGGGACCTTGGTTTGTACAAATCTAAATCTAAATATCCGGATGATGTTGAATAACAAATACAAATGTATTTCAGCATTTCTACTGCTGGTTCTTGAGAAAATGTTTTTTTTGTTTAAAGATTTATTTAATTTCCTTTTTCTTAGTCCCCCAATCTGGCAATGGAGCATAAATTTCATTTGCAGAAATCTGAAACTCCTTTTCCTAAGGATTTGTTCGCCAAGTTTAGTTATGTACCATTTGGTTGAGCAGGTTTGCAAGTATAGAAAAACAAGATGTTGCACGCTATGTCGTGCTAAGAATACCCCCACTAGTTCATTTGTAAGTCGCACGGTAAACAGGAAGTAGATGTGCAGTAAACCTGGAAAGGGGAGACACGGTACAAGTCACCATGCCAAAGCCATATATCAAATATAAAATCATTTCTTCCAGTAGAAGCTGAGATAACTGTTACGAAAGTTTTCATTACGGCAAACATGAAAAATTCTAAGTCGCACTGTAAACAGGAAGTAGATGTGCGGTAAACCTGGAAAGGGGAGACACGGTACAAGTCACCATGCCAAAGCCATATATCAAATATAAAATTATTTTTTCCAGTAGAAGCTGAGATATCTGTTACGAAAGTGTGAACGGACGGACGGACAAGGTGATTGCAATATACATGTAGCCCCCTCTCTACGAGTGGGGGTATAACAAAATATAGGTTAGGTTATATATAGGTCATGGGTGTTTAACACCACTTTCAATAATATTTCAGTTATATCGTGGCAGTCAGCTTTATTGGTAGAGGAAACCGGGGTACCCGGAGAAAACAACCGACCTGTTGCAAGTCTCTGACAAACTTTATCACATAATGTTATACCGAGAATAAAATGTCAAACAAAAATTAACAACAGATGCTAATTGATAAAAAAAACAGGTGAACTAAATAAAAATGCCTCAATATCATGTAGAATTATTAATGTCAATAAAAGTCACTAAAAGTTCTCAATCAATTTGTGTCAAATATTTCTGAAATGACATTGCCATGTGAATATTTATTATGTGCTGTAACTTCCTGGTTGAGAGAGGAATTTATTGTAAAGTTATAATCGTTTAATAAACAGTCTGACTTAATGAAAAAATATTTAAAGGGATCCTTTATTTATTTTAATTACAGTAATGTATAGATGAGACAATTAATCCAATGTACAAATAGAGGTCTATCCATTTTATATCAAAGTTCTTTATCTATCTCTTTAATATAAATTAATATTTCAATAACGCTCCAAATACAAAAACCTAGTGTATCAAATTGAGACAAGTTTTGGATAACATTGTGACAGTATTAGATGTTGAGAAGATACAAACAATGTATATACATTTCTCCCATTATTACGGCGTTTTAACCCCGCTGAACCAGTGGTGGAAAAATCTGTAATCCTCTAGAGGATTAAAATGTATTGTGCCTTTCCCCGCATTTGACTCGTTTGACGGCTTTTGAAACTAGAGGCTCCTAGGAGCCTGTAATCGCTCACCTGGCTCAAAGTTGGCCCAGCAGTTTCAGAGGAGATAATTTTTAAGGTGGAACCTAACACTACAGGGAGATAACTCTTTAAAACCAGTTGAACGTTATGATGTTTGCAAGCAGATTTCAAGCATGTCAGTGATCAAAACCACAGAGAGAAAAGCTGCTATGTGGCTATTGAATTGATAGCTCTGAGTCTGTTGGTTGGAATTTGTTAGAATTTTGATATTTATTACAGTGGATATATTCAAAAACACTGCCAAAAAAATCAGAAAATTAAACGAGCAGATCAAATTTTACCTGAAGTGTAAGGTACCACCTTAAGTGAATTTTTGCGAATCTTCTATTTTTAGCAATGGCCGCCATCTTCTTTGGCGGGTGGGGTTGTCGGATAAAATTCTGAAGGGGGACCATCTAAAGACCATTTCACCATAGTTTGGGCCCATTTGACCCAGCGGTTTCAGAGAAGATCATTTTTAAGTGATTTTTTGCCGAATTTTCTATTTTTAGTAATGGCGGACATCTTGGCTGGCGGCCAGGTCGTCGGACAGAATTCTGAAAGGGGATCACCTAAAGACCATTCCACCATTGTTTGGGCCCAATTGGCCCAGCAGTTTCAGAGGAGATAATTTTTAAGTGATTTTTTGCTGAATTTTCTATTTTTAGTAACGGTGGCCATCTTGGTTGGCAGCCGGGGTCGTCGGACATAATTCTGAAAGATGATCACCTAAAGACCATTCCACCATAGTTTGGCCCAAATGAGCCCAGTAGTTTCAGAGGAGAACATTTTTAAGTGATTTTTTGCCAAATTTTCTATTTTTAGTAACAGCGGCTATCTTGGTTGGCGGCCAGGGTCGTCGGACACAATTCTCAAAGAAGATCATCTGAAGACCATTCCACCATAGTTTGGGCCCAATTGGCCCAGCAGTTTCAGAGAAGATAATTTGCAAGTGATTTTTTGCCGAATTTTCTATTTTTAGTAACGGCGGCCGTGGTCGCCGGACACAATTCTGAAAGATGCCCACCTAAAGACCATTCCACCATAGTTTGGGCCCAATTGGCCCAGCAGTGTCAGAG
>MJUT01036593.1:299139-312879 GCA_002080005.1 Gigantidas platifrons | reverse complement strand
GTGTTGATTTCATTGTTTATATGCATACCTTTAGTGTTATTTGACAGGAATGGTTTGTGTTGTTCTAGTTGTTTATATGTTTATCATAGTGTTTTGTACATGACTGGTCTGTGTTGTTGTCATTGTTTATATGTTTATTATAGTGTTTTTGACATGACTGGTCTGTGTTGATTTCATTGTTTATATGCATACCTTTAGTGTTATTTGACAGGAATGGTTTGTGTTGTTCTAGTTGTTTATATGTTTATCATAGTGTTTTGTACATGACTGGTCTGTGTTGATGTCATTGTTTATATGTTTATTGTAGTGTTTTTGACATGACTGGTCTGTGTTGATTTCATTGTTTATATGTTTATTATAGTGTTTTTGACATGACTGGTCTGTGTTGATTTCATTGTTTATGTTTATTGTGGTGTTTTGACATGACTGGTCTGTGTTGATTTCATTGTTTATATGTTTATTATAGTGTTTTTGACATGACTGGTCTGTGTTGATTTCATTGTTTATATGTTTATTGTAGTGTTTTTGACATGACTGGTCTGTGTTGATTTCATTGTTTATATGTTTATTATAGTGTTTTTGACATGACTGGTCTGTGTTGATTTCATTGTTTATATGCATACCTTTAGTGTTATTTGACAGGAATGGTTTGTGTTGTTCTTGTTGTTTATATGTTTATCATAGTGTTTTTGACAAGACTGGTCTGTGTTGATGTCATTGTTTATTTGTTTACCTTTAGTGTTTTTGACATGACTGGTCTGTGTTGATTTCATTGTTTATATGTTTATTATAGTGTTTTTGACATGACTGGTCTGTGTTGATTTCATTGTTTATATGTTTATTATAGTGTTTTTGACATGACTGGTCTGTGTTGATGTCATTGTTTATATGTTTATTATAGTGTTTTTGACATGACTGGTCTGTGTTGATTTCATTGTTTATATGTTTACCTTTAGTGTTATTTGACAGGAATGGTTTGTGTTGTTCTAGTTGTTTATATGTTTATCATAGTGTTTTGTACAGGACTGCTTTGTGTTGTTGTCATTGTTTAACTTATTGTTTTCAATCTGTTTTGGGATTTTCCTGCTTATCTTGGACTTTTGCTTCATAATTTCATAGTCTACAGTCTTCGTGCTAACCCATTTGCCCGAATCCTGCGACAAGTAAAACTGGATTTGGACAAGTAAAAATTATGAAAGAATTTGTTTGAACAAATATAATTTTTTTTTTCTAAATTTGGCTTTTGGGCAAGTAAATGAACAAAATTAAGGCAAAGACTGAATCTATATAAAATTTGAATATTTCATTTGATATAGTGTTTAGTACACAAGATTAATGTACTGAACGTTATTTAACTAATTTAGTGCCTGATAATTTTCTTCAAATGATGAACTGAGTTCTTTTGAATGATCTCGACAGACCAGGGAAATGTCGTCAGTTAACTTTCGATCAGCAAGGAAAGAACATAAAAATAAATACAGGAAAAAGAACTGAAGAAGAGAAAATATGATAAAAGAATGTTAAGAGTAAAAGTTGTCTAGTTGTGTGTAGATTTGAGTCCTGAACCAATCGTTTCAAGCATTAGACGCAACAGAGCTTGCGGCCTAAATACTCTGACATGACCAAGATAGATCAGTTTAATAAATAAAGCGCTGAACACTGCCAAAAGATTAATAAATGATAAAGGACTGAGCACAAAATTTTATTTCAAGATATTAAAAGATATGCGGTTTCATATTTGCATTCCACAAATTTAGAATACAGAATTCAGCAACAATTGCTGCATTCAATGTATCTGCAAACACAGCCTGATTTTTTCCAGTTTTATCTCCACTGACTCAAATCTTTATCAACACAAGATGCATTCATTTAATAATATGGGTCAATGGTTACATATTGAATCAAACATCACCCACAAGAGGCTCTAAAATTTGACAACTCTGAGGTTTGTTAACAGATTTGTCAGACTATCTAGTGTCAGATTATAGGCCGGACCCCAAGAAAAACAACTTATACGAATGATAAACACTGAATTTCATGTTAACGCAGCCTCTATCTGCTATGGCAAATTGTACCTGGTGCTTTGAATTCAGAATAAAAGATGCAAATAACTTAAAATTTCTTCCAATTCGACCAAGGCAGCAAGTATTTGAATGTGATCATTTAAATTTATTTATAAAATATACATTTTAAAGGTACATTTGGTATCTTCCAATGTGATGATACGCGAGTTCAAATTACGAATCAAAATAATTATTTCATTTATTAACACACAATTTTCAGTCTTCACCCTAAAAACAGTCCTCACGATAAGCACCGGTCCTCCGGCCTAAGACCAGTAAATTTTTCAGTTTTTATTTAGAACTATAAAATAAATTGAAGAATTTGATTTGGACCAGTTAAATTAAAATTTTCATTTCAAGGACAGCAAAAATCATCAATACATTTTATGGGGATGGAGCGACTTGGTTCTGGGTTTATATTGTGTCGTAATGGTTTGTGGTCGGAACGACTTGCTACCAAAAATTACAAAATCAGGTTCAAGGACTGCAGAATGCTGAATCTAGATTAGTGAAAGTTACAAATTATGTTATGTATCGCAGACATTGACAGTTGACACGTTAAGTAACAATGGAAGGAAACAACTGTTTTAGGTAGAAGATGATCGTTTACATATTTAAATATGTACTTGAACAATTGAATTTATCTATATTTTTTTTTATATTATTGACATTGTTTTGACAACAAACATTGTCAATGGCCTCCCAAATTAATATCAGGGAAAAACTTCAGAAAAGGAACAAAAATAATTATTTGACGAATAAGTTGATTTACCAGACATACCAGAATTTTACTCTCAACGATCCATTCCACAAATAAAGTGTTTTGTTTATCAAATTTCAAGGCAAAACTCCACAAGCGGGAGTGTTGTTTCTAAAAATAACCACTTCATGCTGAACATTTCTGAATTTTTCCTATATAGCCCATAAGGATATCAAGTAAAGGGGAAGGAAACGGAAATATTGATGATAGGAAATGGCGGATTATCCACGGTCGTGTACGTAGTCGATATATCTTCTTTTTTTTTTGCGATACAATAGATCTATCACCAAGAACAACAACAAAAAGATACAGCAAACACATAATTTCAGGGGTGTTACTGAAAGGCGGAAACGGAACGAAAAGAAATGTTTAGATTGGCTGAATTTTTATTTAAAATATTATATATACAGTATAGTATACACTTTAAAAAAAAACACTTCTTGACTGACTTTTTTTTAACACACCCACCAAAACTAACACAATTAAAATTGTGTTAGTTTTGGTGGTTTGGTTAAAATATTTAAAATGTCCGTATTCGTGGTATTTATCTGACCCACAGGCGCTCGGGTACACTCTGTGATTTTCATTATTTCATTAAAACTAAATATTTTTCCTTTTAGTGTCTCTATTATAACCCTCTCCACGCAGAATCACCTAATTTTGACGCATTTTACACATTTTGATACAACCCATTTTTTTTTTAGTATCATCGGGTTTTTGCTTACCAGTATTCAGTGTTTATTCAGGTAAGTCTACAAGAGTATAAAAAAAAGTCATATCGTTGGAATTGAGTATGCAGGAAAGTTACACAGACTTGTCAAATTTCATTAAAAAATATTCCTACACCTAATCTGCAAGAACTACCAAAGATGAATATGCAAAAACACCACAAAAGAAACCCTAGCCAGAGGCCAAGATCAAATAAAAGAAACCCTAGCCAGAGGCCAAGATCAAATAAAAGAAACGCACAACAGAATTTGGTTTGGATTAGGAATATCCCTGCAGGCATACCGAGCGATTGCGACAACATAGAGAATGAGTCGTATTTTGTTTTTGTTTTTGTTTTTGTTTTTTGTTTAAAGGGGCATTATCTGCCAAATCATAAATTTTTGTTACCCATAAAAACTATCAGATATGATTGATGCCTTAATAAAACGTGTTTCTGTAACTTATAAATGTTATGAAATGTACGCGCATCGGGGAAAAAACGTACAACTACTCGTGTTTTGAGATCGATCAAGAAATTGACGCCATCTTATTAATTATCGACATTGTTTACGGAGTTTGTCGAATCGTCATTAAATCAGTACAACAATGCACTTATTTCTTATTTTTGTGAATCTGCTTTTAGTCGGTGTTAATTATGAACACAGAACCATGCAAGTTGGCAGTTAATAAGTGACAAAATACAAATTATTCGTTTTTACCTGCCACTAGTAAGGTCAATTGCATACGGAAAAAAGCGAGGTCATTTGCTTGCAAGCAAATAAGTAATCGATGGCAATTTTCGTTCTCAAAAGGCGGAAAGTGGTTCGATAAGCTGTGAAATATTTACCTTTATTTCATTTTAAAGCTATTTACCAATTTCCAAAACATATAATTGTTTTGGTCAAAATCGTAGCTAATGCCCCTTTAAATGTTTTCGATAAAGTATGGGATAATGAACTTTATATACAAATAGAGTTCATACGGAATAAAACGAAATTTACTTGCATGGTTCAAAAACCATCTTTTTGAAAGAAAAAAGGTGGTCAACAAAATTTCGAATGTTCTCAAGGCTCTGTACTTGTGGTCTTCGTCAATACACAAAAAATGTATCAGATTGATTGATTGATTTTTTGTGTTTTAACGCCACTTTCAACAATATTTCAGCTATATCATGGCGACCAGTTTTAGTGGTGGAAGAAGCCGGAGTAGCTGGAGAGAACCACCGACCATGGGCAAGCAACTGGTAAACTTTATCACTTGCGGCTGCGAGTCGAGTGCACCCTTTTTGTAATTTACAAAGCCGGGCGCGAACCCACGCCGTATTGGTGATAGGCTTGTATGAGTTGTTAGATCCAACGACCTAACTCATTGAGCCACCCGGGCCCCCAAAAATGTATCAGTGATATTGGTGAAAAACGCCTTTCCTTAACTGGGTTGAATGTAGCTGCGAATCCGTAGCCCTTTATGGACCACCCAAAAAAGGACCATAAAGGGCTACGGTTCCGCAGCTAGGTTGAATGCAGATGATACATCATATCTTAGGTGTATTCCTGGTAGATTAAAAATTATTTATAAATCATGATGTAAATGAACTTGGTCTGTATGTTACTATGAAACAATTACAATAGTTCGGGTGGTTCAATGAGTTAGGTCGTTGGATCTAACAACTCATACAAGCCTATCACCAATACGGCGTAGGTTCGAGCCCGGCTTTGTAAATTACAAAAAGGGTGCACTCGACTCGCAGCCGCAAGTGATAAAGTTTACCAGTTGCTTGCCCATGGTCGGTGGTTCTCTCCGGCTTCCCCCACCACTAAAACTGGTCGCCATGATATAGCTGAAATATTGTTAAAAGAGGCGTTAAAACACCAAAAATCAAATCAAAAATCAATTACTGAAAAAGAGAGTCTCTTGTACAGTCTGTATGTGAACGAAGAGTAGCAACTACATGAACCAAAATAGCATTCACTAATTTACGAAGGAGAGCCGTGATCGTGATCGTATGGTAGTTGGATTTGCAACTACCTATGCTATCAGTGCCCGTCACCACTAACGTTGTTAATTTTAATTCCGCTCATGTCGAGGTTTACTCGATACATTATGTGATAAAGTTTGTCATCGACTTGCGACAGGTCAGTGGTTTTCTCCGCTTTCCTCCACCAATAAAACTGCCGTCCACAATATAACTGAAATATTGTTGAAAGTACCGTTAAACTCCATAACACTAACCCTAATTTTTGAGAGAAACCAATTTCCACATCTGCTCCGGTATATGCCTTTTCATTTTGTTTTTTAATTTTCCACTCAAAATCAACGTTTTATTATCAGAATTTGCATGATTATGACTAATATACATTTAAATAACGATGCCATGTACAAACGTTTACCTATGTTGTATTTTTTATTCTTTACAATCATCCGTATTTTGAGGTTATATTCGTGAAAAGCTGCACGAGCTAATAATTGAACAATAATAAGCTATATGTGAATTGGTACGATGCACTCTTTAGATATACAGTAGCTCATATCTATTGGCCATAATTTTTGCAATTCTTCTTAATTGTATTGTATTCGATGTTGTCCTGCAAAACAAAAATATACTACACATAAAAAAAAGGTGAACAACTTGAAATATCGCGGTTACAGCAAGTCAGCAACCAACCATTTGTACGATTCACACCTTCTCCATGGTGGGTACACTTTCTTGAATATTCGTAAAACGTAGGACAATTATTGTTTAAAATAAAACTTACAAATTATTCTGTAAGAACGTGATTTTTCCGAGTAGAGAATACATAAATTTATTCAAAGGGATATACAAAGTATACCCAATGGGACTCAGCCGGTGATGGACACATATGATTCCTTGGGACTAGGGTGGCTAAAGCATAAAAAACCAATATACATATATTTCAACTACCGAAATGAGTAAATATTTCAGATACATAAAATGTGTGCTCCCTTTACTATTTATGACTTCATCAGTAAGGGCCAACCTTTTTGACAATGCACAGTAACAAGAAGTCAGAATTGTGAAGAATCTCAACATTCAACCAACTATAAATATAGCACAACCAGAGTCTCTTGAGAGCCTGTATTGCTCACTTTGGTTATATAGGAAATGAACAAAATGATAATTCACCAAGGCAGTGCAATATTCCAGAGCACCCAAGTTCATTCCCACTGTTTGTTGTGGTATTCTGTACAGTATTTTGTGGATAGTTGTTCATGTTTTTTGGCCAGTATTGTCAGTCTTGTGATTTGCATTTTTTGATTTTAGGTCGCTGGATCTAACAACTCATACAAGCCTATCACCAATACGGCGTGGCGTGGGTTCGCGCAAGTCTTTGTAAATTACAAAAAGAGTGCACTCGACTCGCAGCCGCAAGTGATAAAGTTTACCACTTGCTTGCCCATGGTTGGTGGTTCTCTCCGTGTACTCCGGCTTCCTCCACCACTAAAACTGGTCGCCATGATATAGCTGAAATATTGTTAAACACCAAAAATCAAATCAAATAAATCACTTTCTGATTACTCTCTTGCTATTGTCAAACCTTTCTTATGCCAGTTCAAGACAAAATAAGGATTTTTGTAGAGGACTTCACATAATTATTTGTAGGAACTAACAAATCATTTGAATTTGTAGTTTCAGAGGAGAAGATGATTATTTGTCCTTTTTCTTTTGGCCATTGAATTGTCCTTCCTTCTTCAAATTTATGACTTCTGGTTACTCCTTTGGTATCTTTCAACTTTTCTATAAAGTTTCAACCAATCAGAAAAAAGAATTGCCAATGGTGGCCATGCTTTTTGTTGGATTAAAGAGAAATGAGCAATTATTGTAGAAGAACTCCCATACATTTATTTGATATTGTGGTTTCAGAACAGATTTGTCAAGTTTCAGCCAAACAGAAACCAGAATTGGACATGGCAGGCATGTTTTTGTTGGACCAAGATGAAATGAAGATTTTTTTGTAAGGAACCTCACAAACATCATTTCTGCAAATTGGTTAAAACTTGTTCAGTAGTTTCTGAAGAGATGTGCAAAATGTGAAAGTTTACTTACAGACTGATAAGACAACAGACACCAAGTGAAGGCAAAAGCTCACATGACCCACTGGGTCAGGTTAACAAACAAAACAAAAAACTGCAGGAATTCCATCAAGTAATTCAAACAACATGTTGGTTAAACATTTTCAAATAACCAGTTGTAAAATGTGTAAATTTATGAAAAATAGGAAGAGGCCATCATGATAGTATGGTAATTGGATTTAAAACTACCTATGTAATAAAAGCCTATCACCACTAAAGTTATGAGTTTGATTCCCAGTCATGGCATGTGTATTTGATACAACATAATGTGATAAAGTTTGTCAGTGACTTGCAGCAGGTCAGTGGTTTTCTTCCGGTTCTCTGGTTTTGTCACAATATAACTGAAAGATTGTTGAAAGTGGCATTAAACCCCCCTGATTAACAGGAGAACACCTGTCATATGGATCAGACATATTTTTATTGGCTTTAAGACAAAAATGCAACAATAAACTACAAAATTGTTAAAAAATTCAATTTTAATAAATAATTATTTAACTTTAACAAACAATTGGTTAAAGTTGTCATGGTAACGGTACATTTATTTCTTTCTATTTATCACAAATTAGCCAATAGCCAATGAAAAACATTTACTGAAATAATGTTAAACTATAGATCTCAATTAAATGTCTAATACCAAAATGGTTTGAAAATATATTTTGGTACACTATACAATGGTTTTTACAATTTAACCCATGATGTAATGTTAAACAAAGGTAAATAATGTGGAGATCTAAATATAGAATAAAACAGCAGTTTATAAGGTTGAGACAGACATTATTACTAATATGACAGTGAGGCTGATAGGACGAGCTGTAATACTAGTGATAATGTATGTCAAAGCTTCAGGACCATTGTTTTTATCTGTAATGTTAAGTTTTATGTCACACTGACCTATTATTTTCAGAATCAGAGTCAGTTTCTTGATGCTGACAACATCATTCCATGAGATCAGATGAACAATGTCCAAACTACCAATAAATTAAGAATCCAGGGGAATGTTCATTACTACATTTATTACTTAAATGGTGATTTGACTTTAATTTCATTGGCTGAGGAATTAGCAACTGCTCTTGACAAACTTTTCTGATCATTTCCCATATCTTGCATAGAGCCAAAATATATACAGCTCAAGGCCTGGTTGTTCAACATACTAAATAAGGTTATCAACTGGACAGCTAGCCAGTGGATAACTTTATCCACTGTTTTGAGCAAAGGGGACCAGGGGAATATAGATTCCAACACCTGGCCAAAATATATATATAGGTTAGGTTAATATAACATTCCAACACCTGGCACGAGCCAAAATCTTTAAAGGGTCTCGTTAATATGAGATTCCCACACCCGACACATGAAAAATTGACATTACAAAATTTGGAAAATTAAAAATTTGATGTCCATCTTTTTTAATAAAAAAAACTTACATTTTGTATCTTAGAATCATATTATAAAACAATTAAGAACTTTTGAATGCAGTTGATATCAGGATTATAAACCCAAGTAACGTAATAATCACCTTGACTTCGTTTCAGTGAATATCAGTTTCTTGGGTTTATTAATATAGAATAACGGCAGTTAGGAAGGTTGAGACTGAAATTATCCCTGGTATCACAGCGAGTCCAATCAGATAAGCTCTGTGATACTTATAGTGATTGTATGATGAGACATCTAAAACTGACATTATTGTTTTTATCAGAACTTCATGTTAGACGTCGTGTTGCCTATATTTTTCAGTATCATGCTTCATCTGTTGATACCTGTACTTGAAATATCCCTCAAAGGAAAAATATATAAATGACCAATAAATCCTTATATCCTGCACTGATTCTATTTGTGCAAGTAAAATTGTATTGACTGGGTAAGTTTTTGTAAAATATCAAGTATGGTCACTGATCAAGATATCATTTTTTTCTGGTACCCGATTCATGTTGAGCGACAGTAAGAAACGGTAACACTATAAGCATGGACCTCACAGAGGACACCATAAAAAAACTGATCTTTTTAGACGATTTGGCAGTTGTTTTGGGCTTTTTGATATTGCAGGATACACACAATATATATATATATATATATTACATATGGTGTGGTTTTCGTACAATTTCATTGGCTAAATCAGTCACCCGCATTGCGCGGGTCACACCCGCAATTTTGTCGTCAAATTCGGAATGACCTGCATCCGTCCGTCACCCGCGCGGGTGTTTAGAATCACCTGCATCCGTCCGTCACCCGCGCGGGTGTTTAGAATCACCTGCATTTCCGGTTTTACACCCGTGCATGACCCACATTCGAGATCCTCGTAGTATTTCCCTTCAGCATTGAACGATACCATGGATACGCGTCAACAATCTTTTCAAAATTTAAATCAATTTAGAATTTCATTTAGCCATGTTTCAAAATGTAATAGTACATACACTGTATGATGTATTTTGAAATAAAACGTTACATAACTTGAATCACCTTTTTCCCCAATGAAAAAATGACGCTATGCAAAATCAGCCCCATTGGACACTTCCCAATGGGGGTGATCACCCCCATTGGAGGTTTCAGAGGTTGACACCTATGGTCACATGATATACAGTATATTTAAGCATATTGACTCTATGTTACTAAAAATAGTAACATAGTGTTAATATTTTAAGTATATTGACTGTATGTTACTAAAAATAGTAAAATAGCATCAATATTTTTTTTAAAATAGAAACTGGTTTCTTCACAGTGAAAAAAATATTTTATGTTAATAATTTATTTTCAATGACACAAGTAATACATTACATATGTAATATAAAAATTAAGGACTTTTTATATTACATATCACTTCGTATATTACTTTTTATATTACATATTACTTCGTCCTCGGTCAATATAATCCTAACAGGTCCATATATAACATATTGACCTCGTAAAAAGTCCATAATTGTATCCCGTATAGCGGGTAAATTACGCGGGTTGCAATTTTCGCGATGTCGATGTAAAAGAGGGGTATTTAATTTAAGCGAGCATCAAATTTCGCGGTATCGTGTTCCGGGAAAAAATAATATAATTGTAATTATTGTATCAATGTTGTGTAAATAACATTTACCTTCTGCAAAACAAAACAAAACTGACAGGAAATACGATATTGATTATAAAATTATCGGTTTCGGGAGCACCTTTAAATTAAAATTATTTACATGTAGTTTGAAACACAAACTTTATAGACAGAATGTATACATCATGTACTAAAATGTAATTTAAAATCCAATCTGTACAAAATGTGCTTAATTAGTGTGTTTGTTATTTACGACATGCAATTATAATTATGACATGTTTTTATAGTGATCAACAAACCGATATTAATCTTTTGATCTATTGATTGTTATGGCAATTACAGGTGTAATGAAATTGATAGGAAATATTTGTAACTGTTTACACATAGATGTGAGAGTAGGAAATAACAAAATAAATATGTATTAATATGCTTTATGCATAAGGCCTATATGACATAACCGTGAGACTGTGTGCATATCGCTATACCGTATATACAATTATTATATATACTGCTGTATTGATCGTTCTTTGATCTGTTGAATGTTATGACAACTATAGGTGTAATGAATTTTATAGGATAAATATAGGGAGTTCAATCTTACTGAAAATGGACTTCAAATTTAACGAGTTTTAATTTTAGCGTTTCGATCGTACACACTAATAAAGCGAAAATTGGGGTCCCGCGAAAAAACCCCGCTATACGGTAATAGTTCGAAAATATAAAATTAATTTGAACTCGCTGGAAAACAGAACAGGAAAGCTTGCTAAAGGATAGCTTTTCTACCTTTTTCTAAAGCTCGTACAAATACATTATATATTTTTTGACAGTGTACATATATCTTCTATATATCAACCTCATCACAAGTCATTAGTTGTATAATATCAATATTTAATCATATCAATAATATTACAAATGTACATGTATCGCAATCCTGTACCACAAAAAAATAATAATTTAGAGGGTTATTTGCAGAAGGAAATGTGTGTTGTCTGCTCTTGTTGTCTTCAACACCAAAAACTTTGATATGGACCTCTCCACATTACGATACTTAACCATACAAATATTGGAAGTGACGCCATTAATGGTTTAGCATAGTAATACTATTGAAGTTGAAGTTGGTAAAAGATAATAAATAATATGTCTGCCACACATGGAAAATAATATAATCATACTCCCAGTAAAAAACAATTAAATTTACACTGTAATTCAAGCTTGTGCTCCCTTACTTGTGGAGCTTTTAGTAAAATTTTGACAAACATTTGTTCATGGTTAATTCTGACAGAAATACAAACATTAAAAAATCTACCATCAAATATAGCAATTTATTCTTAAATTCATTACTTAAAAAATAACTTCCATTAAACTTTCACAAATCAACAAACTATGTAACTACACATGTATGTAAAGATATCTGGATACACACAGAAAGGGGTGGTATAATGTATAACAAAATAACATACATGACATCATCAACTGAGTTGACAAATTTTGGACAGTTTTTTTGAACACACACAATAGTTTATTAGATAATTTCTCAGTTCAGTGTATTAATAAAATATATATTTTATATAAATCCAATTAGTTCTCCTTTGTGCTTGGTCCAATTAAGAAATTTCTGACAAAATAATTTAAATTCCAAATCAAGCACTTTTTTATTTAAAAGGAAAGCCTTGCATTTAAGCATATTTTTGTTAAAAGGGAATATTATTAAGAAATTTCAGATATCCATATTTTAAGATTATTGTCAAACTAATATTAATTACATATATTTTGTAATCAAATAATGCATATATTCCTTCACTATTCTTTCATACACTTCCAAATATCAATTTTCAATTTATGATTCTCTAAACTACTCTCATATTCTGGCTCAAAAGTATACTATTTTTATAAATTTCTGAATTTTGTTTAGAATTCTTAAGTTAGTACACATGATAATTTGCTACAATTTTCTAAGAAGTTATGTTGAATATGAAATAAAATGTAATAAGATTCATGTTCAAAATTTAATAGATGTTCTTCTACTCATTAGTCTTGATCACAATTTCCAGGTATTTAGTACTACATAAATTTATTTCCTATATACACCATGTATGAATTTAAATCATGATTTGATCCTTTACAACCTTTCCATACAAATTTGTTATACATTTCAATTACTATGTACTAAAACCTATGTCTTGAGGCATTGAAAGGAATCGATCCATTAAAGAAGGTAGAAGGATATTACGTTAACAAACGATAAAAAAGTTGAGCCTATGCCTCATGAAAAATAAAAAATAAATATTTCTGTAAAACAACTGTTTTGCAGTTTTAATATATGCAAAATCTCAAAACTATATTTAATAATAGAAATCAAGGATAGGTAATTAGGTCAGATCATTGAGGAGGAATTTTGATACCTAGAGTTCATATTTGGTTAATTTGGTGGTATATTAGTATATTGATCTAAGTGACAGCATAAATCTCAAACTTCCCCAGGAAGTCTGAAACTAAAAACAGAAATGCTAATTTTTGCACATTTTAGCCTCTTGTTTTAAAACGGGTAAGGCTACAATACATTTACTGCAAGTCAATACCAACTTTTATTCAGTGCCAAGGATATTTGTGTTAAACCTACAGAAGGATCAATTAAGAAATAATTCATAAATTCGGGCTACCATAAATTATTTCGATTCTAATATGTAAAAATTTGTAAAATATCATTATAAATTGTCGATGACATCATAAATTACAATGGGTGTAGGTATACAAATGTATATTATTTTTACCACAGGTTTGAACTCAAAGCGTTTGAAGGACGTCATATTAGAATCAACAATAACTTTATTATTACACAGAAACCATTTTGTCTACGGACAGATGACAACGACAGATCTTTCCATAACATACTCGATAATATGACATCAAAATTATTATACAAATTTTATATATCTTTGCAATATGTGAAATTTCAGTAATTGGGCTCCATTTAAGGGTGTAGGCCTGGGTAACCCCCAAATTTCCCCATCATTCAATTTTTTTTAAATTTGCACCATGGAATAGTTATGTCTAAATACATTTTCTGACAAAGTTTCAAGAAATTTCACCGTGCC
>MJUT01036593.1:283651-298508 GCA_002080005.1 Gigantidas platifrons | reverse complement strand
AAAAAAAACAACACACACACAGACATCCACCCAGGTGTATTGTTAAATTCCTTTAAATTCTGTCCTCCAGTTGTATTTGTTTGCTTCTGATTATTCTTTTTTTGTCTTAGGAGAAGGGGACGGAAGTATAAGAGAGGATCAGATAATATTACAAATTTTTTCCCAAAAATAGCTTTCTATTTTTTACTACCGTATAATTTGCTCTATAGTTTCATAATATCTAAGATTCTAATGAATATATATTTTTTTTTTTTTACAAACCCTTGAATTTCAATAGAAAAAGGTTGTCACACAAATTGTGTTACATTTCTGGCATTTTTGACAACATATTTCGATGAACATTTTTTCTGGAAAGAGATATTTCAATGATATTTTGTGGGCATATAATAATAATAACACACTGCCTGACACTGGCATAAGCAGCAATAATATATTAAAATACAAGGAGCACAGCTATGGAAAAGTAAAAGGAAAAGGAGTCATATTTTTTAACTGGCCAAATCCAATGTAAACAATCTTTATCACCAAGAAGCTTGGAATTGAGGTGGAATTTTCAAATGCACAGATGATCATATATTTGAGAAGACACTGAAAATAGAGTTATCTCCCATACCCCAGGTCTACACCCTTAAACCCATTTCAAAATAAAATAACATAAAAAGATGACAATTTTCCCACAAAAAGAATATTCCCAAAAAACTGCTTTTTAATTGGATGAAAAATAAAAATGTTCAATTTTTAGAATTTGGCACTTGTTGGCCAATTTTAATTATTTATCTTGAAAAAATGAGAAAATCCATAACATACTACTGAAAGTCCTCAACACAGTCAGTTCAAAGAAACAAACCACATTAAAATTGGATGAAAAAAATAATCAAATTCTATATCAACCAAATATGTTAAATTTTGGAATTTGAGCACCTTTTAGGCCCCTTTTCAAAATAAAATAGCAAAGTAGTTTTGTATGGCATATAAAGATGATTATTTTGCAAAAACTTCATTAAAATTGAAAGAAAAAGAAAAATGTAAAATTTTGAAATTCCACCTTTAATATCAAAAACAGTAATGGCTACATAATAACACTTTGTATTTATTTGGAAGGGATTTTCCAACAGTATTCCATTAATTCATTAAAAAAAAATCCTCATAAATATCAGATGAACAATAAATTCTCCAAGTACAATAAACAGAAACACCTATTTCTGTACCTTAATGCCTCTTGTTTAATGACAGGTAGGGCTAGAACACATCAATACCAACCATCATTCTGTGACTAGGATTTTGGTGTGAAAAATTCAAAAGAATCGGTCGACTAGGAATGAAGTGACCATGCAGAAACCATTTTGTTTACAAATGGACAAAGATGACAAACCCGTAACATAACATGACCTAAAAAAAAACAGTTTGAGGTTTCATTCTCCAACGTCTGCGTCTTTGTCACCGATCAAGAACAACAAATGAAAGGCAATGGCTAGGAAGGCAGTGCCAAGTAAATCTCCAATGGCTGTAAGGTATGGTATTGCTACATTGTCTGGGTCATCACCGAGTCTCCATATTAGATGCACCATCCAGTTGGCTAAATACAGAAGTATGATCACCTGAAATAATAGAATTAAACTGTTAACATCAAGACTGTACTTATACTTACAAACAGAACACAACATCTTATAATGTTGTACAAAAACAGTTAGAGCAGATAATAATCTGAGTATATAAATGGACCAACATGCATTTCTGGTCATGCATCATTTTTTTTTTTGCATTAGCCATAAAATAAACAATATATTAGATATAAGATAAACAATTATCAGTTGTTTTTTTTTTATATTAGACAACTATTGTTTTATATGACAGTCAAAGTCATAGACCATTGTGCTCACAATTAAGATGGAATCGCATTTACGAAAAGGATATTTCATAACAAATACAACTAGTATTACTGAATACTGTGAGCACAGCTCACTAAGATATATCCCCCACTCCCAACATCTGTCCAACTCCAACCTATTTCTATAACCAAAACATTACAGAGCTGAAAAAATTACCAATGCATTCATCATCACAGCTGGCGACTTCAACCTACCCGGCTGGGACTGGAAGAAAAAATCATTAAAAGCAAATACCCAGCATGTGAACATACACCACAAATTCACAGACATCCTAGATGACCATGGACTGGTACAAATGGTAGAAGAGCCAACCAGAGAATCAAATACACTGGATCTCATAATTACAAACTTTCCAAATTGCTTCAATAGGATAGAGACAATACCAGGGCTATCTGACCATGATATCGTTTTTGCAGAGCTAAACACCATACCAACAAAACGCACAAAAAGACAGAGAAAAATACCACTTTACAAAAAGGCAAAATGGGAGAACATTAAGGACAAACTGAAAATGATAAAAGAGGAGATAGAGAAGATGTACCAAAATGGAAACAGTACACAAGAACTCTGGGACTATTTCAAGAAGGAACTAGAAGACAGTATAGATAAAAACATACCACAAAAAAAGCTAAGATAAAAGATGGTAACCCATGGATCACAAGGGATATAAAACATCTTATCCAGAAAAGGGACAGACTTTATAAAAAACAAAAGAAATCAGGAGATCCCAAGCATAAAAAGAAATACAAAGAATTAAAAAGACTAGTACAGAGGGAAATAAGACGGGCATACTGGAAGTACATTGAGGATATCATAACACCGGATCCTAATGATGACAAACAACCATGTATGAAGCACTTCTGGACATTTATAAAACATAAAAGATCTGACGGCAATGAAATACCACCACTACAAAATGGAGGGTTATTACACTCAGACCCAGTTGAAAAAGCCAACATTTTAAACAACCAGTTTCAATCAGCATTCTCAGAGAAATCAGAATTTACAAAGACAGATTTCCAAAATCGATGTAATATGACCAACACATCATATCCTACAATAGAAGATCTGAACATCACTGAAAACGGAATAGCAAAGTTACTATCAAATTTAAACCCATACAAAGCTGCTGGTCCAGATGGCATCACATCAAGGGTGCTAAAAGAACTCTCAACTGACATAGCACCCATTCTCAAAACTATCTTCAAACGGTCATATGATACCGGTGACCTACCAGACATATGGAAAAATGCAAATGTAAGCCCAATATTTAAGAAGGGAAAGAGATTTGAAGCAGTTAATTATCGACCAATCTCATTAACGTGTATATGTTGTAAGATCATGGAACACCTAGTGACAAGTCATATAATGAAGCACGCTGATGCAAACAACATCATGTATCCCTTCCAGCATGGGTTCAGAAGGGGAGTACCCTGTGAAACGCAACTATTAGAGTTTATTGATGACATTTCTAAAAACCTTGACACAGGAAAGCAAACAGATTGTCTAATAATGGACTTCTCTAAGGCCTTCGACAAAGTTAGTCATAGTCTGTTAACCCACAAACTGGTACACTACGGTATAAGGGGGAAAACCAACAGGTGGATCCAAAATTTCCTAGCAGAAAGGAAACAAGTGGTCGTTGTAGAAGGGGAGAAATCAGACTCCATAAATGTGGAATCAGGAGTACCACAAGGATCTGTATTGGACCAAGTTTATTCCTCTTCTACATAAACGACATGCCACAAGGAATTCGCTCCAGGGTCAGACTCTTTGCCGACGACACCATAGTGTACCTGACAATTACTTCAGACACAGATGCTGACAACCTGCAAGAAGATCTGGACAAACTAGCAAAATGGGAAGGGAAATGGAAAATGGCGTTCCACCCAGACAAGTGTAATGTGCTAACTATAACTCGCAAAAGAAAACCAATAAAATGTAGTGCGAGAATACCACCTACATGGTCATACACTTGAGGCTGTAAAATCTGCCAAATATCTTGGGTGTACTATCAGTGCCGACCTAAAATGGAACGATCACATAAGGAACATCTGCAACAAGGCTAACAAAACTATAGCATTTTTGAAACGAAACTTGAACATAAACAACAGCAAGATAAAAGAAACAGCATACAAATCCCTGGTAAGACCTACAGTCGAATACGCCAGTTCAGTCTGGGATCCATACCATCAGAACAATAAGAACAGGCTAGAAATGGTACAACGAAGAGCGGCGAGATATGTGACAAATCGTCATCACAACACATCATCCGTCAGCTCCATGATAGAAGATCTCAACTGGAAATCACTGGAAGATCGTAGGAAAATAGCGAGATTAACAATGATGTACAAACTGGTAAATGGATTGGTACTAGTAAATACAGAGGATCGTCTAATTCCACCAGACAGAATATCCAGAAATAACAACACAAAAGCTTACCAAATACCATCTTGCAGAACAGAAATAAGAAAAGAATCCTATTTTCCTAGAACCATCAGAGACTGGAATGCACTACCGGACAACTGCGTCACCACCGGGAGCCTTGAAACCTTCCAGGCTCACCTTCAAGATCTATTCTAAAGCACTCCAAGATGTTTTTATCTTCACTGTATATATATGTAAAGCACTTCAAAAAATTCAAACTCAATGTATATATTTGCATGCGCATCCAAAAAGTGGCAGAATAATCAACGAATTGATGGTGGCCGCATTCTGGTAGAAGTAGAAGTAGAAGATTGTTCTGACCAAAAATGAAAGGGACCTTCCTCTATTACCCAGCCAATGATTATTTAGTAAAGTTTCACCAGATTCCATCATACATTACTATAATTTTCCTATGACATTGTATAAAATATAAGGCCCCTAACACTGGAACAATAAAAGTGAATATCATCAAAAATGAAAGAGACCCTTCTCTCTTCATGAGTAAACTATTGCTCAAATTTCAAAATATTATGAGAAATACTACTCAAGTTATCATACGATATAGGATAAAAATCCTATTTTCCGTCATATCAAGTCCAATAACTCTGGAACGTCAAAAGTGAAAATCGTCAAAAATGAAAGGGATCCTCCTCTCTTCAACGGTAAATTGCCGATAAAATTTCAAAACATTCTGAGAAACACTACTCAAGTTATCATATGACATAGGGTAAAATCCTATTTTCTGTCATATCAAATCCAATAACTCTGGAACGGCAAAAGTGAAAACCATCAAAAATCAAAGGGATCCTCCTCTCTTCACCAGTGAACAGCTGATAAAATTTTAAGATTCTAAGAAACACAACTCAAGTTATCGTACGACATAGGATTTGTCTACAGACGGATGGACGGACATGGTGAAACCAGTATACCCCCTACAACTTTGTTGCGGGGGGTATAAATATCTTTTCATTCTTTCTTTAGCCAGGTGAGCTATAAATAACATCCACCACCCATACATAACTCCACATGCAACATGCAATCACAGTAGTGCTTTTGCGAAATTTAGGTGTGTGGTCATGCTCCAACAAGACTGGCCACTATGGAAATATAAAACTTGAAGAAAGATGCTGTTTTAACTGTTCAAATTTAATTGAAGAAGAAACCCATGTTATTTTACATTGTCATGTTTATTCTAAATTTAGAAGAAAAAAAAATTACTGAAGTTTTAAAGGTCTCTTTTAAAGAGTTTGTCAGATTGTCAGAAAATGGTATTTTTATTTTCGAATCTAGTTTTAAGAATATTTGCCAAAACCTGCAATATCATTTAAAAAAAATGTAAAGAAGTTTTACATTGTAAATAATATATTTAATTTGTGTATTAATATTTACATTGCCTGTATTTACATTTTTGTACTTGTTTATACAAATGTATATGATTCCTTATCGTCTCTTACAAATCTGTATTGATTAGCATGTACATATTTAACTTTATTATTTGTTAATTTATGTAATTATGCAATTTATGCATAAGGTTAGAAGCTAATGAATTATTGAACTGAACTGAATTAAATTGCAACTCTTCATAGAATGATTCATAACAATCAAATAACAGGTTAACTTATGAAAGGAGTTATTTCCCTTTCTGAAAACCCAATATATTTTGAAGATTAATTTAGGGGTTAGTGTTAGGGCTATGGTTTTTAATGCCACTTTCAACAATATTTCAGTTATATCATGTCGGTCAGTTTTGTCGGTAAAGAAAACCACCAACTAGCCGCAAGTCATTGACAAACTTGATCACATAATGTTGTATCGAGTACACCTCGCTCGAGTGGGGATTCAAACTCACAACGTTAGTGGTGATAGCCACTGATTGCATAGGTAGTTATAAATCCAACTACCATACGATCACGGCCACGACAGTCCCATAAGATTAATTTATTAGAAAGCACAGTGACCCATACTTTTTTTATAACAAAAAATATTTCAGAACTTCATGATCTAGAAATAATATTTGTTTACTGAATTTAGGAATTCTTCCCTGTAACGTCTGTTATTTTTATGGCAAAATGCAAATTTTTCTAATTTTTGAGTTAAAATTTTGGAACCCAATATTTTTTGCATTGGTATTTTTTAAGTAGCTACATAAAAAAACTTTTCCAGATGAAAAATTTAGAAATTCTATAATAGATAATTTAAAACCCCCCTCTACCTTAAATATTTTAAATTCTATGAACACAAGATCTGAATTGATCTCTTCTCCATTGTGTTTTTAACGGTAAAACATTATGTTCAGACAGCATAAGTGATTGTTGTTTAAATTTCTGAAGTATACTTCCTTAGTTGATTCCAATTATCAGTATTGTTCAGGTTAGAAGAATATGCAACAGTATATAAAAGAGGAATCAATTAATGTCAAAACACAGTTGCATTTAAACTTACATCATTCCTTCTTTAATTTTGCTAAATTTTAATTATCCACCTGAGCCTGTATTGCTTATCTGGTTTCATATTTTTAGTGTTCAAGTTCAAGCAATTTTTGGTTCAGTAGGTGTAATAATAATGGTTGTTAGAAAAAAGTAAGTATAGAGGCCACATACCCACATACCCCCTCCATTAATGTAAAATACTGTTAGCGGGAAACCGATATAGTGAGGCTTAATTTTGACAGTAGGATTATTATTATTATTATTAAGGTCTTTCCACTTTCCAGGAAAGACCTTACTATTATTTTCCCAAAAGTTAGGACTTTCTCTTTCCAGTTAGTGTTATTCAATGCCTTTTGATATTTGTTACTGTTTTCTCATCATATTAACAACAGAGGTCCACTCCAGGTAGGAACCGAAGCTAAGGAGATGCCCATATTCCAACTTTGGTTTTTATTTTACCCAACAAGTATAGCATATGGAATGCCACAGCCAAAAAGGCAGTTCCAAGTAAATCTCCTATTGCAGTAAGGTACGGTATGGCAAAATTGTCTGGATCTTTGCCTGAATTCCAAAACAAGTGTACAATCCAATTGGCTAAATAGAGCAATATTAAAACCTACAAAATGTACATATCATATTTATACTTGCAAAACATTTCTTGGTAATGTTCACTCATTAATTTGGTATAAGTAATATTTAAGAAAATGACAAAATACTACAGTCGCAACAATTCTAAAATCCAATAAAAAAAAGTTGTAGAAACTGAGACAAAATTGATACCGATGATGGGGAAAGAAATATTGTCTACTCTGTCGTAAATTTGTGTGCTAAATTTAACTTGAAAAAGGGATATGACTATATCCAAAATTTTGAGAGGAGTCGTTTGCAACGTTTGCCTTATTCAACACAAGTAGAATAAATTTGTTTTACATTTAACGTAAGAAAATTAGAATTATTTAGAGTTATACAGCATTAGTATCTACATTTATTGTTGAATAAACTAATAAGTGAGTGTTTAGACAGGTCATTTTGAAGTTTAGCCATACATTAAGAATTATAGCAGTATAAAAACAAATCAACATTGAGGGGAGCACAATTTGTTCCCATTGGAATTCTAATAATTTGACGAAACACTTTATTGTCAAAACGAACAAAAATGTTGTCTAGCAAAAACATTGATAGGATAAATCATGTCAACATATATAAATCCAATTACAGAAAACTTGTCTTAGATAAGTTTATGTGATAGGGTGGTTACAAGGTAGAAAGTCATAACTGTCAACACCATCTTTTATCATCTGTAAGCATGTGAAAGAATACTTTTCAACAAGGTGACGATATCTTCCAAAAAATGTTTGAAAATACCGTTAAAATGATACAATTCTTTAAAAATCCTTGACTTGATACTTTAGTACTCAGAAAACAGTGACATTGTCAAAAGTCTAAATACAAACTGCTAGCTTGAGCAGAACGTACGAGTTGTGAAATATAAACTTCATAAACAGGAACGGTTGGTATATTACTATCAAGGTGGGGAAAATTTAAAATGTCAAAACTGTAGTCGTCTCTCTTGTCATAGTATGGTAGAAAGTTGCCCATAGGTGTTAAATTTGAGGTAAATGGCAAGAAATGGGAATCATTGTTTTTCATAATATTGTCAACATCTACTGTTCAACTTTTAATTTCAAACAGTATAATTTAAAACCTTTAAAACCTAAAAAGAAATCCCTCATATTAAAAATGTATAAACACTGCATTGTTTTCCCCATAGAAAAATATTAAATACCTGTAGCATAGAAGCTGTGAGATAAAATGTTGCAAATGTCCACGTTATTGAGGTATGACCTGCTTTCATATAGGATATAGTATACATAAATATTAAATGTCCTGGAATAACTAACGCCAACAAAACTCTAGTTGCTTTAGCAGTAATATCTGAAAGAAATGTAAGTATAAATACAATACATAGGGTTAGGGTTAAGGTGTTTAACACCACTTTCAACAATATTTCAGTTATATCGTGACGGTCAGTTTTATTTGTGGAGGAAACTTGAATACTCATAGAAAACAATCGACCAGTTGCAAGTCACTGAGAAACTTTATCACATAATGTTGTATGGAGTACACCGCGACTGAGCAGGATTCGACCTCACAACGTTAGTGGTGATAGGGACTACAATACAAAGCATTATCTTACATAAAGTATGTGTTCTAGGAAAATACAGAATTTTAACCATTAGATACAAAAAACCTTGTATCAATACATGTATGTGATACAAGATGTACTTTAATAGTCGGTTCTGCTTTCTTGACATCTTCACCAATAAATACTAAATACTGGGAATACTTTTAACGTTCATTTAATATGTTCTTTCAAACTGTAGAGAACAATTACATTTTAGACGAACATTTTTTTGCTCAAAAGATGTAGATCAATTGCTGTGCATTCTGACAATGAAAGTGATGTTGTTTGATTTTAGTGTATTGCTAAAACAATTTAAATAGATACAACAAACATCTAATTTTAATTATTAACAACAGAAATGTAACTTTGTTGTCTTTGATGTTATTGTCATAAATTCCAGTTTTCAAGACTTTTTTGTACCTACATGAAAAAATTATCAATATTTCTATGCAAGCCAGAAAAAATGTAATCAACTGGTTTGCTATGCTAATAGAACCCTTGGTTTTTAAAACAAATATTTATTCTGTCATCTAGACAAGTTTGAAGAGAGCTTACATGTCATAATCACACTCTACTTACTAGATGTACAAAAAGTCCCACATACATTCGGGCAACCTTTTACATTATTACTTTGACCTTTCTTTTTTTGTAAATGTAATAAAGTTGTAATACGACTAGCTTGTACTGCTACCAAGTTACCTCCAACACCTGAAAAAAATGCACAGGGTTAGGGTTATGGTGTTTAATGCCACTTTCAACAATATTTCAGTTATATCGTGGCAGTCAATTTTATTGGTGGAGGAAACCGGACAACCCGGAGAAAACCACCGACCTGATGCAAGTCACTGACAAACTTTATCACACAATGTTGTATCGAGTGGGATTCAAACTCACAACATCAGGCAAAACATAACACGATGATTTTGCATACTATTCTTGTGTGGCATGTGTACATTTACACCATGATATTATTTTAAAGATGAAAAATTGCAATGTCCTTACCAGTTGTTTAAAAAAAAAAAATATATAAAGGCTTTGTTTATTATTGCTGACTAGGAGTCTAATTACAGTTGTGTTCAACAAGTTTGTATTCTTGTCAGTTAATATATATATATAAAGGCTTTGTTTATTATTGCTGACTAGGAGTCTAATTACAGTTGTGTTCAACAAGTTTGTATTCTTGTCAGTTAATATATATATATAAATATTCCAGTCTTATTTGCATATGTCACTTCAGCATATTTTGATTCCAGTGTGTATTTTATGACGAATTTACACATTAAAAATAGTCAGAACTACTTTCATATCCAATATGGCTACCACTTGTCGTCTCATCTGTTTATATTTACACATTTTTTACACAACGTTTTTTCTTTCTCATTAACATTGCTCGACTGGTATTTAACACCAACTTTAGGGCAATGCTTTAGCTATATCATGGCGTGAATTTTTTTTTATTATTAACCTAAGACACTTACAAGACCCTTAGAAATAAAACATACTTCTCTGTAAAATTATCGATTATATGTACAAATAAAAGATTGATTGATTGATTGATTGATTGATTGGTGTTTAACATCCAGTGAGCAATTTTTCAGCTATATTCAGGACGAGAACATTCAAAAATTTAAACGCCACAGGTCTCGAAACAAGGAAAGGTGATGGGTAGGGACGAATAATTTAGCCAGTGCAACAGGTCTCTTATGGACCACTCATCATGAGCATAATGCTCATCATGAGCTGTTACACTGGGTTTTTTAAAGTGCGAAGAGGGTGGCAATCTCTCAACACGGGACCTCGGTTTTATTTACGTCTCATTCGAAGGATGGGTTAGTTGTGAATTTCTACATTCCGCCCAACCGACGGACACCCCTTCAAGCCAAAGAAGCTCTCGGTCCCATTTCTATACCCCTGGTTTCCCGCGGGGTTGACCCCTTTTAGAGGACTAGTGCCTCTAGGGCGGGGAAACCTGGTGCCTATTCTACCCTCAGCACACCCTTTGGGAGGGGGGCTACAAATAAAAGAAACATTAAAAAGATAAAATCATATATTTAGAACATATGTTATCTACCTATATTTTTCTATATAAATTAATTTCTTTTAAAAAATTTCAAAATTGTGTCACCTGCGATGTTTGTAAATAAATTATATAAATTGTTGACATTTAGGAGATAACTGTATTGTATTTGAAAATTTCACGCCATCAATTGGAGATTTGATGGTCGCAAATTGAGTTTACTGGCGACGTGTAATCGACAATTGATACCATGAAATTTTTAAAAACAATACAGTTATCTCCATTCTAATGTAATCATGTGTATAAATGTGTATTGCCACATTATTGACAAGGTGACGTAAGCGGTAATCAGCTGACAGATAAGTGAATAGTGGAAACATTCCTTCGTCCGTGAAAAAAGTAGTTTCATGTAAGACCATTAAATCGACAATTGATACCGTGATATTTCCAAATACAATACAGTTATCTCCATTCTAATGTAATCATGTGTATAGATGTGTATTGCCACATCACTGACAAGGTGACGTAAGTGGCTAAAATTCTAAAAAAATATCTCATTCTATTTCAAAAGGAATTGATACCGTGAAATTTACAGCATTGTCCAATCACAAACCAGGAATATTAAACAACTACATTAGAGTGTAGAATGTTTGACAAACATCAGTAACATCTACACAGTCAATTAAAACATGTTTCAATGAATAATTGGATTTACACAGATTACATTCAAGTCTTTCCTCATTATTTAACAAATAACTATGAGTAATTCTACCATGACCTATATGACTTCTCATAAACATATATATGCCACTTACAGTTGTTAATATTATTTGAAATTGTTGACTTCCATGTGCACTTTCCTAAATGGTGAGGAACAGTATGGAGAATTAAATCATTTTATTAGTTAAAACCTTTTTTGGTTTGGATTTATATAAGAATCAAATGCAATTTTTTCAGATATTATCAATGTGTAAACTCTGTTGATGCCCTCACAAACCTTACATAAAAGTCTTTCTGATTTTTATTCAGTTTCTTTGTGAGGGCATTGGCAGACTTTACACATAGATAATCCAGCAGATTTTTTTTCAGTTTGTTTGTGAGAGCATTGACCAAGTTTATGCATCAATACTTCTTTTACATGAAGAGTCCTTTGGACTTTATTCAGTGTGAAAAAATAGTGCTTAGTCCTATAATATATACATGTATACACATTCAAGTTTATATATTATATTTTATGCCGTTCTACATACCATTAATTACAGGCTGAAATACAGCAATACCATGATATCTTCCTACAGTAAAATCTAATATCAATCCACCTACACTGAAATAACATAGAAATGTACAGTAAAATCTAATAGAAATCCACCTACACTGAAATAATATAGAAATGTACAGTAAAATCTAATAGCAATCCACCTACACTGAAATAACATAGAAATGTACAGTAAAATATAATATCACTCCACCTACACTGAAGTAATACAGAAATGTATAGTAGAATCTAATATCAATCCACCTACACTGAAATAATATAGAAATGTACAGTAATATCTAATATCAATCCACCTACACTGAAATAATACAGAAATGTACAGTAAAATCTAAATATCAATCCTCCTACACTGAAATAATATAGAAATGAACAGTAATATCTAATATCAATCCACCTACACTGAAATAATATAGAAATGAACAGTAAAATATAATATCAATCCACCTACACTGAAATAATACAGATATGTACAGTCAAATCTAATATTAATCCACCTAAACTGAAATAATATAGAAATGAACAGTAAAATCTAATATCAATCCACCTACACTGAAATAATACAGATATGTACAGTCAAATCTAATATTAATCCACCTATACTGAAATATTGATTGATTGAAATANNNNAGAAATGTACTGTAAAATCTAATATCAATCCACCTACACTGAAATAATATAGAAATGTACAGTAAAATCTAATATCAATCCACCTACACTGAAATAATATAGAAATGTACAGTACAATCTAATATCAATCCACCTAAACTGAAATAATATAGAAATGTACAGTAAAATCTAATATCAATCCACCTACACTGAAATAATATAGAAATGTACAGTAAAATCTAATATCAATCCACCTAAACTGAAATAATATAGAAATGTACAGTAAAATCTAATATAAATCTACTAACACTGAAATAATATAGAAATGAACAGTAAAATCTAATATAAATCTACTAACACTGAAATAATATAGAAATGAACAGTAAAATCTAATATTAATCTACTAACACTGAAATTATACATAATTATAAACTTAGGTAGAAATGTACAGTAAAACAGAATATAAATATGCAAAGTAAAAAATAAGAAATGAACATAAAACTAAAAAGAACTGCATTTAAATTACTATGTTTTTTCTGTCTGTTCAGTAATTTGTAAAAATAATTATCTAAAGCAATGAAGCAAAAGTGTAAGAGTGAAGGTCAAGGTTGTTGATATTGATGGAATTGTTTGATCATCACTGTTTTAAACTTCCTATATGATTGAATGATTGGCGTTTAACACCAATTTTAGCAATATTTCAGCTATATCGTGGCATGTGTACAAATAGATGAATGTTGTAGTGTTGAAAGTCAAAGAGGTTGATATATTACATCAAAACAGTAGAGTATTTTATTAATACCTGATAAATTAGGCTAATACATGGGTGGTCTCTCAGGTTCAATTACATCCATATCCTTTCTTACTAATTTAACTACTAACATGTGAGTTTGAAGCCTGCTCAGGCGAGTGTACTCAATACAACATTATGTGATAAAGGTTGTCAGTAGCAGGACATTGGTTTTCTTCAGGTACTCTTGTTTCCTCCATCAGTGAAACTAACCACCACGATATAACTAAAATATTGTTGAAAAAGGCATTAAATACCATAACCCCTAAGCCCCTCCCGCCTAATTTAAAATCTACTTGAAACAGCCCTGATTTTAACTTTTACTTGAAATGAAATATATACTAACCTACTTATAACCATTGCACTTAAAACAGGCACCCATCCATGACATACTGCATCATTTGAATATTTATTTTTTACTGATACATATATCCATATAGGTGCTAAAGCTAAAAATATAATTATTATTGATGGTGCCAACCAATGCTGTTTACCTGAAAGTAAAAAAAAAGAAAAGTCATACAATAACAATTAAGGTAGAGACGGACACTAGTCACGTGACTTTTAAGAATATTGAATACAAATGTGGTAATAATTATTAATTATGTTTGCAGTATTTCTTACGATGTATTTTGCTTTTTGAATTTTCTACATATGATTTGTACAAGTTTTCAAATTAAACTGAAATACAAATTTAATACAGTAATTTCCTTATCAATAATACATTATATGTGTAAAATGCTATATAAAGCATTTCGTCAAGGGAGGTAATCATGTCTCAAATGATATTAGAATATGATAAGTTTTGCATGTTTTTGTTTTTGCATGTTCCTGTCGTGGAAGAATTGTAGACAACTTAATTTGCTAACTATATCACCTAGAAAGGAAAGCTTTCCCTGACAAACATTATCTTTGCCTGTTTTATTTTCATTTATTCAATGTCTTGTTAAAAAAAAGTGAAAAATGTGGACATTTTTCATGAAATTGACAAAAAAGGGTATATGTCAGGCAGTGTGGGAAACGACCGCTCACCAACTCGCCAAAGGCGAGTGGAAATTTCGGATGGCGAGTAAGATCCACTTTCTACTCGCTGATCTGGCGAGTAACAGTTGTAAGGCGAGTAGGAACTTGAAACCGCTTGCTATAACTGGTTACAGCTTTAAAATATCATAGCTCCCAAACAGTTAAATTTTCTGTTAATTGTGTCATTTATCCAACATTTTATTAATCATTGTACT